>JASDQU010103905.1:66489-79031 GCA_032191745.1 Picea mariana | reverse complement strand
TGAGACGGACGATTTTCCGGAAGAGGAAGGGTTTAACTTAGAACTCTCATTTTCAAGATCTGAAGATATGGAATATCATAATGACCATGATGAAGAGAGGGGAAACCCACTGCAAAACAATCAGGCTTGGTTGGCCAAGGATGCTCTAGCCATCACTGGATGAGTACATAACCTTCCACAACACCCAAAGAAATTACTTCCTAAGTTTGACCCCGAGACCTTGAGATTGCCTAAGGATCATATAGATAAATGCATACTAGCTATCAGACTTATGAATGTCCAACATCAAGATGTAGTTTGCAGGATGTTCCCCTATACATTTTAGAATTCATCTTCCACATGGTATTTTAACTTATCTATAGGATCTATAACTAGTTGGACAAAGTGTCAAAAAGACTTTTTAGATAAATTTCCAAAAGAAACTACTATGGGAGCTCTGATGGCTAAGTTGTTTCCCGCCACCATGAGTTCGAAGGAAAGATTCAAAGATTTTAATCAAAGATTCACTATGATCTTAAACAAATTCTAGTCTGAAGCGAAACCTACTCAAGAATTGTAAATCGAAGTATATGCTAATGCTCTCCCAGCTTCTATTTCCATGTTTGTGAAGAGGGTTGCCAAACTAACCCTAGCTGAGAATTTTGAAGAAGACAAAATGATAGAGTTCCAAATGAAAGGATGTAAAGAGGGTCGGGTCTATTTAGTTAATAAAGAATCTCAACCTCCTCCCAGGAGAGGTTTGTTGCTTACTAGGCCCCCAAGAAAACAAATAGAACAAGCTCCCGAAAAGGGAAGTGGGGAAATAGAAGACCTAAAACGCATGGTCAAAAATCTATCAAATGAAATCATAGACATGAAGAGAAGTGAAAGGAAGGGAAAACAAGGCCAAAGGACCTACAATCCTTTATTTTAAAGGAATCCACCATTCAAATCCATTGAACCTCCCCCAACCAACCTGAACATTGATCTGGTAAATGTGGCATCAGACTCTTTCTACACTTATCACCAAGAGAACCACTCTGAAAGAGACTACCCTGAATGGGTGCATGCCATGGATTTGATGGCCAACCGGTTTCTAGAGGAAGTCTCTCTGACTGAAAGGTCAAGTGGCTCCAGTATGAATATTGTCGATCAAGAACAAATTGATCCACCATAAGAAAAAATCATTTTGATATGGGATCCTAACCTATCTATGCCTTTCGATTACCTGTTTGAGTTTCAAGAACCACCTACAAAAGTCTTGGTTGTGCAAACATGAAGTAGGGGGCAACCTCTCTTAAATGATGTTACCACTATTCAAACTCCGGGAGGAAGATCAACTCTCGATCAATCGAAAGCACCTTTTTCTATCTCTAAGAACCCTATAAACATCCATACGTGAGAATCCCCCAAAATGAATTACAACATAGTAGAACATTTGAATTTGAAGGCTAATATATCAGTTATGGACATATGTAAAATCCCTCAGTAAAAGGACTTCTTGCTACAAGATTTGAAATTAGTAGAAAATACTACGACAAGCACTGACCCAGGGAGGAATCTAACTCCTACATATCTAGGAAATAAACCGACTGTGAATGCATGCTTTGAAGAAAATAAGGGAAACCTTTTGTCCCTCCTTTCCTTTTAACATTCGAAGTATTTAACAGAAACCCCCATAATTGTTTGGTCGATTCAGGAGCATCCTTTAATGTTATTCCACTGTCTATTTGCAAAAAACTAAATGAAATCCCTCTCAAAAGAAATAAACATGTAATACAACTAGACAGAACCCAGGTGAAGGTCATGGGAGAACTCAAAGATGTAATGATCAAAATAGCGACACATCCTAAATTTGTGCAAGTGATTGACATCATCGTAGTAGATATCCCAGAAGATTACGGGTTATTATTAAGCCGATATTGGTCTGAAAATTTAAACAGATACTTTAGTACAGATTTGGCTCACCTTTGGTTTCCATTAAAAGGGCACAAAAATATGATCATAATTGATAAGGAAAGATATCTTAAACATACTGTCACTGATCTAGAAACCCTAAACGAACCCTCATCGAAAGATTTCCCGATGCTAGGCAATTATTCCTGTGATTCCAACTTCGGGAATTTCTCCCCTCTCTCATCTAATCTCTCTCTTACCCAATAATCCGAAATGATTTTTCGAGAGGAATTGCCGATGGCAACAGAAGAAACCCTCTTCTACCAAGAACCTACGTTTGAAATCAGAGAACTCACAGAAGGGAAAGAAAAAAATAATAGGAGAGGGGATGTTGATACATGTTGCCCACAAGTTTGGACCCTCTATTTTGATGGATCTAAATCACAAGAAGAGTCAGGAGCAGGGTGTATCCTCATAAATCCAAAGGGAAAACAACATTTCCTATCATTTAGATTTGAGTTCAAATGCAAAAACAACACTGCCAAGTATGAAGCTCTAGTACAGGGGCTAAAGAAATCCATAGACTTAAACGTCAAATAATTGAAGAGTTTTGGAGATTATGAAATCATCATTATACACGTAAGAAACACTATACATTGAAATTCTCCACACCTGGAGAATTACCAACCAGAAATACACAGGTTGATAGATAATTTTGAAGATTTCAATATCACAGTGATCCCCGGAGAACAGAACATTCTTGTTGATTCATTGGCCACCACTGCTTCAAGGATGTCACCTCTGGAAGATTATGAAGCCTCCAATTTTACTGTGGAATTTCTCTACAAGCCATCTGTGCCCAACAATATTTCTAATTGGAAGGTATTTGAAGGAGATGAACAGATCATAAAATTTTTGACTAACCAAGATAATTTTAAGGACTTGGCTATTGACGATGAAGTATTCCAGGAACAGTCAATGGAAACCAACCTTCATACAGATCGACCAACTGACAAATCAAAGTCTCACACAATACCAAAAGGGATAGCCAACTTAGAAAACCTTTTTGATCTAAAGGAACGATTTAAGCAGTCAAAAATGCGAAGACCAGTAGTTCATGTCCCATGCTTGAAACTATAAATCTCGGAACCCCAGAAAACCCAAAAAATGTAAACCACGGCAAGACCATATCTAAGGAGGAAAGGAAGGCCTATCTCAAACTCTTCAGACAATATCAAGATGTTTTTTCATGGTCCTACTGAGATTTGAAAACTTATGATACCCATATCATTCAACACACTATCTCATTAAAACCTGAAGTGAAACCCTTCCAATAGAAGATTTGGAAGTACCACCCATCCCTGGAGCCTCTCATGTGTCAGGTGTTAAAGAAATTGTTAGATGCGAAAATTATCCTCCAGGTTAGACACTCTGCATGGGTAGAAAATTTAGTCCCTGTAAGGAAAAAGTATGGAGAGATTCGCATGTGTGTGGATTTCAGAAATCTCAACAAAGCTTCAGAAAAGGACAACTACCCAGTCCCACCAATGGAAAAAATCCTGCAGACTATGTCTGGATCTGAAATTTTCTCCTTACTAGACGGTTTCTCAGGGTACAACCAGGTTCTAGTTTCTGAAGAAGACCACTTGAAAACTACCTTCTGAAACAAGTGGGGAACTTTCGCTTACAAACTCATGCCTTTTGGGTTAATCAACGCAAGAGAGACCTTCTAGAGGTCCATGGACATAACATTTCGGGGACTAATCAATAAGTCTGTAGCAGTGTACTTGGACGATGTGATTGTCTATTCAAAGAACAGAGAAGATCACATCCAACACTTAACCCAGATTTTCGAAAGGTGTAGGACATATGGAATATCCTTAAACCCTAAGAAAACTATTTTCAGTGTAGAGGAAGGTAAATTGTTAGGCCACATCATATCTCAAGCAAGCATTGTCATAGACCCAGAAAGAATTAAGGTTATATCTCAGCTTCCATTGCCTCACAACAAGAAGGTTGTGCAGTCGTTCTTTGGAAAAATCAATTTTCTAAGGAAGTTCACTCCTGATTTCGCGGAAACCATCAAACCCCTACAAAAAATTATTCGTAAGGATGTTGAGTTTTAGTGGGATGATAAACAGAAGAAGACTTTTAGCAATATTAAAACTGTAATCTCTCAAGCCCCAGTGTTGAGAAGTCTCGATTTCAACAAATATTTCCTCTTCTATACTTTCACCTCCAACCAATCATTAGCCATAGTATTAACTCAGATGGATGATGACAAAAACGAAGCTCCAGTATCGTTCATGAGCACTAACCTCCAAGGTGTCGAACTTAATTATCCTGCTATAGATAAAAAGGATTATGTAGTTTATAAAGAAGTAAAACATTTCAAATCTTACATCCTCAAGAACCATACCAAAGTAATTGTGCCTCACCCCGCAGTTTGATCCCTATTTATTCGATAGGAGATGGGGGAAAGAAGAGGGAATTGGATGGCAGTAGTCCAAGAATTTGATCTAGATATAAAACCTGCTAAATTGATTAAAGGACAAGGATTATGAAAACTGGAAGCTGAATCTCAAGACCAAGTAAATGAAGACCTCGGATGGGAGAATGAAATGGCATTATGGTGTGGTGAAGCTTCATACATTTCCCCAGGACAAGAGTCTTGGTATGAGAAACTAAATTATCTCCTACACCACGGGACTTGTCCATGAAACCTCAACCCTAGGGAAAGGAGAGATATCATGTTAAAATCTGCACAATATCACCTCATAAACTTGATACTCTTCCAGGTTAATTATAATGGGGTACTTTTGAGATGCCTCAAATGTGAAGATGCAGATAAATTTATAAAGGAGATCCATGAAGGCCTTGTCGATGGACATTTTGCAGGAGACACCACTTCTCATAAGACACTGAGAGATGGTTATTATTGGCCCACTTTGTTCAAGGATGCTCACACATATGCTAGAAACTGTAAAACTTGTCAAATAARCGTTGGGAGGGAGAAGAGAGCAGTAGTCCCACTCCAATCGGTGGYYGTTTCTAGGCCTTTTGAGAGATGGGGRTTAGATATCATAGGAKATATTACACCAATATATTCAAAACAACACAAATACATACTTACTGCCACCGATTATTTCACAAAATGGGAAGAGGCCATTCCCCTAACTCATGTAAATGAGAAGGTGGTAATCCAATTCATAGAACAATAACTAATCACAAGGTTCAACGTCCCTTGTGTTCTTGTTTTTTTATAATGCAACTTACTTTTCTTCAACTTGCTCAAGGGTCCAAAGGGAAGCCCTCATCAATCTTACAACAAAGAATTGACACCATGCTCATGTTAGAAGAGGAAAGGGAGAAAGATAAATCAAATTTCATATCCCACCATCAGATAGTTAAAATATGGTTTGACAAGCATAAAGCTAAAGAAAAGAATTTTAAAGTAGGATACTTGGTCCTAAAATGGGACAGAGCAAACGAGCCTAAAGGAAAACTTTCTAAGTTTCAGAATCTATGGCTTGGACCTTTCCAGGTGGCTGAGAATATTGGGTTAGACACATATCAACTATAGAATCTCAAGGGAAAATATGGTGCTCTCCTAGTAAATGGCCAATCCCTTAAACAATATTTTCAATAATTAATCAAAAAAAAAAAAAAAAAAATTGTTTATTTTTTGATGTGTTAATTTATCTTTTGCATTTATACCTTTTTTTTCATCTTTTGTGATCATTCTTTCGAGATTTTGAAATATTTTGTTTAGAGAGACAATGGTTGACCTCAAATCATGTGACATAGAAAACTCTCTTCCTAACTCGTTGCTCACATGAAAACACAAGAAACGATGAGGAACCTGTTGTTGTCCCAAGGGATTCTCTATCTAACCTGCACAGATGAACAACCTTGGAGAAATGCATAAGTGTCTTCTTAGTGGTCTAGTAAGACCTTAAGGGAAAGAAGGAAAGTTGGAAAGGACTACATGCACCTCAAATACAGAGCTAGTGAGTTTCACCTTAACCACCTCACATTTTTTACAAATAACATACGTCCTCCTCTCCTGCTCGCTCAGGGCATTCTACCAAAATAAAATTCAACTATATCAAACGAGCGCACAGTAGGAGAGGGTATGCACATATCTCTATCGGGGCTATGGACGCTCACTAGCAGCAGAGAAAGGTCTGTGACGTCGGGGTGACTCCGCCGGGGCTATGGACGCTCACTGGCAGCAGAGCAACACCGTAGTAAATGAATGAAGGTAACTAAAATGCCTAGTGCCGGTGAATTGTTTACTAGACTCTTGTCAAAAGAAGGCGTGAGTCAAGGTTATAGGAAACAAAGGTGGAATAAAGGTTAAAAAACCTCTCAAGCAGGACCAGATGCATCAATCGGGGAAGCTCCAAATGTAAAGCTAAAAGAAGCTCTGATGAAAACTAGTTAAGTTCCTAATCAACTTTCGCATTAGTCGAACTCAAGGAAGGAACATAATTTTTTCTTTCACCCAGTAATTCACCATTTGTTGAGCACTCAACGCACCCTAAAAAGCCTATGTCAAATTTTCACTTTTTGGGTACCACTTAATTTTGCACTATCTGAATTCGATTTTCTTTTGATAAATGTTTTGACTTTGCTTTTTCTCTTAACTCTCATGAGATATTCACGTCTGTTTAAATTCATAAATTAAAAAAAGGCCTAACACTTAAGGAATTTCCCACCAAAACACTTCACCCGATGCACTCATGATTCGGCATCGGAAGAAATTAAAGGGTGAAAAGGAATCACTCGGAAAACCTCAATCGTTGAGCATCGATCTCCATCAATATCGGTGAAAGAAATTTTTATTTCATGACAAGTACCACATATGGAGATCACCAATAGTCAATCCCCTTCGACATCGGCAAAAAGAGAAGGGAGTAACGTTTAAAAGGAAAGGAAACGATATCGTCGATACCCGACACGCTTGTCGGAATCAGAGAAAACTAAATCACGATGAACATTGCGACCATGCTAAGAAGTTTTCCCCCGATCACCGATTCCCGAACAGTTTCAGCATCGACCATTTTTTGAAGATGCTAAACCAAAGGAAAATACACAATAGGTTTATCTCTGATCGTCGATCCCCGATACCTTTTTGGCATCATCAATCCCAAGTTTAGTTTAAGAACGCACAACTTGAAGAAAGTCTCAACTCCGACTAACACTCGCGATTTAAGTCACCTGTCTTCATTGCCACATGTCCTAAGCCAGTTTTTCCACGTCATCATCGTACGATGAAATTGATCGGCGTCGAAGGTTTTTCACATAAGGAAATCAATGAAAACATCCATAACACATTGTTGATCCCCAATCTGCCCACTAGGAAAGCGACAGGATGTGACGTTTTAGCACTAGATACGATTAGATTATGAGCTTTTAAGAGGTTAATTAATACCAAATCTTGCATTAGTTACTACTTTGTGTGCGAATAAAAAAAAAACTGTTTGAAATTACTGATAGAACACTTCACCCTCCATTCCTCTGTCGTCAACCCACGATGAATTAATTTTGCAAATATCCGGTGGCATATTTGTTTGAATTTCACTCATCACCTGAATTAATTGGTCGATGCGACATGGTAAGTTATTCCTCATTTAAATTCTCTTGATTTATTGTAAACGATACCATGCTCCACACAAAGGAGTTTCAGAGCATCCAGAGGAGCGAGACGAGAAATTCAAAGATTCCGAGATCCCGTGAGTATCAAACTACAAGGTTTAGCAAGCGTTACAGGTATGTACCAGTCTAGATTTTTTGTGTTTTTACTTCGTATATACATTTTTATCCAATGTCACTCTGTATGTCATCCCTAAAGGATTGTTTCGATTGCAGGAACAATTCCTCTAAGAAAAACAACCACCAGGCGATCTCCGAGAGTGCCTACGCTAAAGGAACCAGAGGTAGGATAAGGTTCCTCCCCAGCGGCCGCAAAACAATTAGAATTTTCTCCAAGGCTAAAACCAATCATCAGGACATCTACCAAGAATATTTTCACTCAACCTCTGGCCTTTGGAGACACGAAGGAAACCACAGGGACCAAGGTGGAACTTCTATACACTGGGGAGACCTTTTCAAGAAGATCAACCGGGAATAATTCCCAGAATATATCCTGCACAGTGACCCCGATATGAGGAAGCTCGATGATGAAGTTTTTCTGAACATTCGAAGATCATACTTGCACATGATGGCAAGAAGAAATCCATTGTTCCCCTACATAGAACTCTTAAAATGGCTCATCGACCACATGGACACACAAAAGTGTTTGATTAACGACGTCAATGGCGAGTGTGTCGGGGTTTTTCTTTTGGTAGAGGTGCAAATTTATTATAAACTTAGAGACCCAGAGGAGTAGTTGAACACCGATTTTTTCGTAAATTTCTACAAGCACCATGACACCGGCCAGGTGATGGCTTCATGGTATAAAGAAGACAAGAAATATACCAATCGGACCTCTGGCTGGTAACAGATGACCAACTTAAGGGAGTCATTTATCTATCTAATGGCCCTCATCTGCTGGTTGTACGGGGAGAAAGACCATTTCAGGTTTTCAGAGGCATGGATGCATCTAGATTACATAGTGGCCATTTCCAAAAGATATTTCAACTGGGGAGCCATCATTTCAAAGCAGTTGAGCATCTGCATACAACAAGATCAAATGTCGAAAGAATGAGAGACACCATCCTTCTACATGGCTTCATATTTACTGGACGTCATATGTTCCAGGAATGTCTTTTTTGGCATGAACAGGAGCTAGCATGCCTCAAAACTCTCAATCCACATTTACTTCGGAATTTTATGGGAGAACACGTACAAATAATCATATTGCCTTATCTACGATGAATTCATTGCATGCATTCATTTTATTCTTTTCAAGAAAGAGTGTCTGAGGCTATCAACTATGGTAAAAAAGGTGATAGCAAAGGTTGGGCACTGGTATCTGGATGGACGCAATACCTACATTAGGGTATTCGGGGCCACTGGAGCACCTCATCTCCTACCTATCCATGTTCGTGATAGACTAGTAGTAGGGGAGAAATTCTACCAAGCTATCCTACAAGGCTACAACGCTACTCTAGTGAAAGATAAGAAGAGGGCATTTATATCTTATGAGTTCCATATAGGTTTCTACCTAGTAAAAGACACTGCTCAAGCCAAGCAGGAAGGTCTGAGCCAATTGGAGTTCTGATTCCAGACTGGTCATTTCCACAAACATGACCCAAGGGGTCTAGTCTTGAAGCATGCATCGCAAGTGTCATCATGTTGGCTTTACACCCATGACAAGTTCGAAGATGAGGTCTTCACCAAAAATGCTAAGGATTGGGATGAATTTGTTGAAAGGATGGTCGACCCTAAGATGACCAGGTTCAAGGCCATGAGCCTGGATAAATAGGAAACAATCCTATAACAATCAGCTCAAGGGGCCCTCATGGCTAGGGAAGAAATGATAGTGGTCGAAGCAGCAGAAGCCCCCCAGGTAGCGGCCGAAACAGTCATATTTTAGTAGTGTATTTAGTGTTCAGCATCCAATTGAGAGCAACGTGCAGAGTTTGGTTTTCAGTAGACACTGGTGACAGGTCGTAGCAGGGTACACACACATGTTTTGGGAGAAGCCCAACTAGGAGGATAGCATCCCCAGTTGGAGCCTATGTTATCACCATAACAATTTTCAGATAGGATCCAAGTCTCGAAAATTTAGCAAAGAGATACATCGCTATGGAAGCATAATAGTTTGGGGGATGAGGTCACATATAGCGGCATATGGACAAATATGGCGGAGATGTGAAAGGTAGGACCCAGGAGACCATAGATCTTGAAATGGACCAAATCAATGGCTAAGGCACATATCGGGCAGTGAAATAGCACGAAGTTTAATCATTTGATGCTCTTGGCTTAAGCAATTTAAACTATGTATGTTTCTTCTTAGCTAATTCAAAATTCATTTTCGTAATGCTCTGATGTGGTTATTTGTTTCTTTTTCCTCTTACCACTCTAATTAAATTCAAGTTATAACTCAGATTCATTGCCTCATTTAGCCTTTATCCTCTGAAGAGTTCTACAGGGCAGTCAATGTTTTCATTCAATTTCATAATTTTGACTCCATAGCCCAAAGTGTTCCTCCCCTTCCTTGCAAACAACTTTATAGAAACCCCCAAAACAAACCAAATATAGCCACCAATTTCCAAAGAAACATCAAGTGACATGAGAGAGCTCTCTCTAATTTGAGCAGGCTAGTGCCTCATCTCTAAAGCTGGTTGAAACAGTTACCTTTGTCATTTGTTTATCAACCAAAACAAATTTACAGAGTGATAACATGGTGTATCTAAGGAGTGAAATTTAGGAGGCCTACAACAAGTTCACAGATGAATGACACCTATTCACTACAAGGATAGTTGAGCTTCAGGAAGACACGCTCATGGCACTTGCGATGTGCAAAGGTATGGAGAGGTGGTACAAGAAAGTGCAACAGTCCATGGAAAGAATTGAGTATATCAGTGCGGTGCAAAAGGGCCGAGACGCTGAAGAGCATGGCATCCGGGTGTTAAGAGAAAGAAGCATCAACCACATCAATAAATAGGCTGAGTATTGGGAAAAAATGGCATGGAAGCCTCATCGGGAGATTCAGGAAAAATGGGCCAAGTGCGAGAATATTTGGGTCAAAATCAACAAGGAAATGAAGGATATCAGACTCCCCGATTTTGGCATGCCCGATGACTTTGTCAACTTGCGTGACATAGTCAAATCACACACCAAGCAAGACTCATTATGGGTCGAAGAAATATCAAAGGTGACAGACACGGTGCAAGGTTAGGTGTGATAGTTTATGGAACACCCGATCAAAGCTCAGGCTATGCTGCAATAGTTAAGTGCTAGTATATTCAAGTATCGGGAACATGCAATAGAGATAAGAGAGATTCACTCGAACCTAATGGAACAACATAGATTCCCATATGCCAACACCTACGTGGATATTTTCATCAAGTGGTCGGAGTACGAGAGGAGTCACCCTCTTAAGTGATATCTTGAGATGACTCACGGAAAAACTCATAGGAGAGAACATCATGTGGCAAATTTCATTTTTCTTATCTGCACTTTAGTTATTATTTTTAGTTAATATTATGTTATAAATAAGAGCATTGACTAATTAAGTAAGGGGTTGATGGTTGTTGCAAGAAAATCTCATTTCTGGTTTTGTTAAGAACTATTTTGGAGTTGTATTTAATTGAGAAGTCATTTTGGACCAGAGACAAGTTTATGTTTTCATCAAATGCGTGTATGATTGGATGTGGAGAAGATTTATTTCCTATTTCATCCCATGAATGGATGTACTAACGAGTAAGAGCTATTAAATCTATTGATAAGTTATCTAATGCAATGTTTTACAGTTCTTTCTTTAATGATGAAAATGAATCTTTGTGTTATTATGTGATTGATGATTAGAGTTGAGTGAATTATTTTACTTGTCATCGTTTATCACATGCATGTTTTCTTATGATAATTTGTATCTCAATCATTAATTGGAATATTCACATGGTTAATTTAATAGTACTAGGCCTGTGGTAGACGATCATTGCTTATGTGCTAGAGTAAAGGGTTATCCCAAGATCAACCTCTTCTCCAGTAGTTTAGCTTGTTCCTACTTTGTTACCTAGTTGGTTTATACCGGCTTTATCTTATATCAGTCCTACCTAAGAGAAAACACAAAAAGGAGAACGTATGAATTAGAGGAGAAAGACTTCACAAGAAAATGTAAATCCCATTGATTATTTCATCTGTGTCGCAAGATCTGGAGATCCATTCCACCATTAAACATTGCATATTCTAATTGGGCCTTGATGGTTGGTTTGGTTCCTGTTGTTGATTTAAAGGGATTTAGGCCCCATCAACAGGTTTATATGTAAGTTATTCTCTTTCTTCTCCGATTGAATTAACCACTTCATCTACCCTATGACAGTATTCAACAATGCTCTCTTCTTCTTTCATTTTCATATTTTCAAATTGAGTTCTATAGGTCTGTAATTTGGCTTCCCTGAATTTTCTATCTCCTTCATATAAAACAACCAATTTGTCCCATATTTCTTTGGTTGACTTACAATGTATAAATTTCACATATATAGAATTTGTCAACCCTCCTAGAATTGCATTGATTGCTCTTGAGTTATCATTGCAGATTTTATTTCCTCCGACATCTTTGGGTGGAGTAGTTGGTGCAGTGTAACCATCTACAACAGATTTCCAAATATCAAAACCAAGAGCCAACAGGAAGTTTTTCATTCTTATATCCCATAGATCATAGCCACCTCCATTGAACAATGGTGCTTTGTTACTAGACATTCCTTCTTGTTGATCAATCTTCAGGATCTACCTTCTAGTTGTTAGACTGTGTTGAAAGCACATGCTCTGATATGAATTGTTGGAATACTGAGAGTGGGGGGGTGAATCAGTATTACTCTTTTTTAGCAATTAGAAATTACTTTTATATTTTTTTAATTACCAAAATATATCACCAACAGACTTGTTTGTAAAATCAATTATATAAATATAATTAATAGGAATTACAAGGCTTTTATGAAGAATAGTGAAGGACACCAATCATTTTTAGAACACCAACTCTAGGAGACACAAAT
>JASDQU010103904.1:107573-127827 GCA_032191745.1 Picea mariana | reverse complement strand
GGTGAAGATTTGTTTTTATTGCAACCTGTGGGAGAAATTGTGTTTTTGATACATGTTTAATGTCTTGAAATTATATTTTAAGTATTAAAATTCTTGCAACAGATTATTCATTGAGTGGTTTGTTGTTTCCCTTTGTTTTTACCTCTATTATTTCAATTGACTGTCATTTGTGTACCACCATCCAAGGATAACTATCATCAATATCATTTTTCCAACCCAACCATGCTCCTGTCTTGGTAAACAAACCCTCTAATTGACCAACAAAATAAAAAAATCAACCATTCCAAAACTTGAGGTGGCCTAGCTCTTCCCTTTAGCAGTCAGGTGCAGGCTTTAGGACCAACACATGGTATCTTAGGAATGATTTTTTTTGGTATTTAATAAAATCACAACATCTGTGTGGTTATTTCTGACTTAACCCCTTGTTAAAATCTATTTGATTGTTCACAAATTTATTTTGTGGTATTGATGCTTTAAGTGGGCATGAAATCAATTGTTATGTTTTTTTTTTTATATATATGAACATGTCATATAGGGTATCTTAGGAGAGATTTCAAAGGCATGTCCATAATGAATTGATTTGAAAAAAAATTTATTCAATTGCACCATGCAAGATATACTTGTTGAAATCTCAAAAACAATTTGGATTTTTGCTATTAATGGTTGAGAACAAAAAGTACAAATCATATTTATTTGTCTATATATCAAATCAATGTTAGTTTTTAATAAATCTGCAAGAATACACTTAATATCTACAACAAAAGTTGCATATTTGCAAATACAATACTCAAAATCAATGAATAAAATTGTATTTTGAATTGTTTTGAATGCATATGGAGTCATAGAAGTCAAACAGGTAATTGATTGTGTTTGCGATACACCCAAGGGAAATCAATTGAAGATTCTACATCAAACAATCAAACTCATTCATAAGAAATAATTGATTTCCAAAATATTTTTACCTTTATTCAAGAGTTGTAAATTCAAAGTCTAAAGATATCATATTCACACCATAAACACTTTTAGGGACTAACTATTTCTTCTCAAGTGCTTAACTCTCACCATGTTCGGGGCCATAATCACATGAACACCATGGGAGCAACTTCCAACACTCCATCACAAATTTTCTCAATAATCCAATATGAAAGGACTTAGAGAAGTATGGAGACAAAAGAATGAACAATGAATGGACTTGAGAATTACCAATCACTACCTCCATGAATTTTTCATCTCGTATAGAATGATAATACAAGGGTACAAAGGAATTCTCCAAGAATATCTCAGAACCCATAATATAAATCCCAAAACCATGCAAAACCAATCTAGAAGAGAGTGCCTTGTTTTAGGTGGTTCAATCCTCAACCAAGCACTTAAAATTCAACACAAGAGGAGCCCCCAACACATGGATGAAGTTTGTCTAAAAAATACAACTAGAAGCTCCAACTTGCTCTAACAAGTCAACCTCATGTAATAACCCACACTCAAAGGTCACACACAAATCCTAAAGGATAACATAATATCCCTCATCCATTGAAATACAAAAAACTCCAAGAATGAAATTGTATGTATGCTCACACTTGCTTGTTAGTTAAACAACCTCTGAATGTAATTTTTTTTTTCCTTTTTTGTCCTGAAAATAACACAAAAGCAACCTCAAAATAGCTCCAAAGATTGCACAATCACATCTTCATAAAAGCGTGATAAATATATAACCCATGTATTGATCCACCTACTCTACTAGGTAATGGTAACCTACACTTATAGGAAACATAAGCCACTACTCCATGTACAACTCATTCAATAGAAATCAAGTGGAACACACTCCTTTTTGGCTAAAAAATAGACAAGATGAGAACTATAAAAACTAGATTATATAAGACTCCAAAATTCATATGGAAAATCATCTAAAAAAACACATGTTTAAGATACCACAACACTCATCTTTAGCTAAAAATAACCCTGAATCCAATAAATAAATAAATTTTTGAAGTCCTCTGAAAATTGAAATCCATGTCCATCACTTGGAAAAATAATCCCAAGGTACTCACTATTTTTAGAACCGGAACCTCAATTTTGACCTAATCTTGCACTTTCTCAAAATCACCCAAAATATCTAGGTTTTCTTCTCCATCACCACACAAACCCATCCATGTATACATTTAAAAAAAATAATTTTAACCTAATTTTGCATTCTCTTATCATCAAAAAGGTATATTGAAATCTAATTAGTTTAATAAAAACATTCCAAAAATATCAACTTAAAAAATTGAAGAATGCCATTTTGGACAACCACACTAGAGAGATACTCAAAACTACAGCTACTAAAAATAGCTTGTTTCTAAAAATATAAACTTTCCTAAATAACATATCTCAAAATTGGAAAATACCCATTTAAAGCCATCACTCTCATGTTCTAAATGTTGCACGCAACATGCATGTATGGGAACCTTTCTAAAAATGGAACTAAAATTTAAATATCTCTTAACTTAAGCATTAGATATGGCATTCCTCAATTGTCACTTTGGAAAAATATTTTGTCCTTGTCTTGAACATTGGAACCAAAAGATGTACTCACAAATGTGTTAAACCTTAGCGTTGAATATGCCTCAATAAAATTCACTATTAACGACGACTCTATTTGGGGAAATCATCCCCCCATAGGATGCTAAGAATCCCATAAATCCGGATGTTGATGAAAGCCCCTAACAAACACTTGCTAACACCAACTCAAATATGACCCTAAAGACATTATTTGAATCAACTTGATTCCCACTTGACTCAAGACACAAGCTCTAAATTCCAAGACTTAATATAGATCTTCAATAAACAATACAAATATTGAACTTATCCCAAGTAAACCTCTAACCATGTACTTCAAAATAGATTCTCCTATTAACCATCACCAAATTACCAAAGTTATCCTGTTGTTCGGAGAATTTAGTAGTGCCTATCGAGGGTTTTTCTTCATGATGCAATACTATTTTCATGAGATTCTCCTCTTGAATTGGCATCTTCATCGAAAAGGGCAATTCATTCTCATGTTGATTTAGATCTTCATGACTAATTTATTGCACCTTCTCTTTAAATTTGCAATCACCATTGAAAAGAGAACAAGTTAGTTTCTAAATTCAACTCCTCTTCTTCACCATCAATTTCATAGACAATATCACTTGAGTACATATATCAAAAACATGACTTTCATAAACATCAAATTTGAATCTCATACCGTGAAGGGTCAACAAATCATGCTCTCAATTCAACTTTTCTTCATAAGATATGCAATCAATGAGAATATACATATCTTTAGTAATTTTCATAGCCTCAAGAAATCCATCCCAAACATATTCAATTGACTCTCTTTCAAGAACAATGAAAGAAGAAGGCATACCAGAACCAACATTTGAATATTCACTAAACAAACAGTCTTATGAAGAATTGGAAGATAGATAGATTCAAAATCATCTTCCTTGTCAAAAACTACCCTATAATCTCTGAATTCTACCTAAAAATTATATAATGAATCAATACTACATGTAGGTAATTCCATAAACCACCTCCTAACATCATGTTGTAGGTTCACCGCTCATAATTTCATCAATACATATTCATTTTCAACATCAAAACAATCATTGAATTTACCAAAATTTTGAATATTTCATTTGATTGAAACACTATCATAATTTAGAAACTTGGGAAGGTATACACACCATCTAATTCCACTAGGGAGTATATGAGGATACCCTAGTATTCTAAAGAAATGAAATGAGAAATCAAATGGAGCCTATGTAAAATATAAAATTGGCATGGAGTCAAATAAGTAAGAGATAAAATTGGTAGGGAAAACAATATAACTGAGTCCGGTCAATTTACAAAATTCCACATCAAACAATCAAATTCAATCCTAAGAAAATTGGGAGCTAAAAGAGTGACAAACTATCACTTCTCAAGTACTTTATTAGTTTCACTATGTTCGAGGCATAGTGATATGAACACCATGGGAGAAACATCTAACACTCAATCACAAATTTGCTCAATAATTTGACATAAAAGGACTTAGAAAAGTATGGACATATAGGAACAAAGAATGAAAGGACTAAAGAATTACTGATCCCCATCTCTATGATTTTTTCATCTATTTTAGAATGAGAATGAAAGTGTATAAAGGAAGTCTTGAAGAATATATCAAAACCCATAATAGAAACCCTAAAATCATGATAAATTGGTTTGATCCTCACCCAAGCCTTGAAAATTCAACACAAGAGGAGCCCCCCAGAACACAGACAAAGTTTGTTTTGAAAAAACAACTATAGGATCCAATGTGCTTCCCACTTCTCTTTCATCTCCATTCCACTTCTCTAAGTCATTTCATGTCAAATTATTGAGAAAATTTGTGATTGAGTGATTAACATCACGTCATCACTCTCATGTTTGAAGATGGTGAGAGTAAATACCTTGAGAAGTGACAATTCCTCCCCCCAAGTTCTTATGGTTTGGATCTAATATCTATTTTACAACTTTGAAATATAGATGAAACTCTTTTAGAATCCAATTCTTTATTGTGAATGAATTTGATGTGGATTTTTTTGAATTGATTGGCCTCGCGGATATTGCTTGCTCATCAGTTGTATCATTAGCTTCTTTGAATCCATGTCTATTATACTGCGAGTATCCATCCATAAAATCCATAAAAATGAACAATTTTGTTTGTTGATTTTGAGTATTATACTTGCAAAAATTGTGATTTTTTGTTACACATTTACTAAAGGTTAATGTCAATTTGATATCTAAACAAGCAAATTTAAATTGTGTTTTTTATCCTCAAGTATTTAATAGTGGAAAACTGAATTGTTTTGGAGATTTCAATGAGTATATATTTGCAGATTTAAATTCCTTTGCAAGGTACACTTAAAGAATTTTTACTTTAGATCACTAGGGATGCCTCCTTGGGGCTAGCAAACACTAGCCCAAAGCGAGAGAGGCCATGTGAGGTGACATTGACACTTCCCTATGTGTTCATTCAATATCCTTGGAACTAAATTATCCAAGGTCAATTACAAGTGATAGCATTTCTCTTTAGTCTTAACAAGTCAAACTGATGTAATAACCTGCACTAACAAGTCACTAGAAAATCCTTTAAGATAAGATAAGATTCCTCATCAATTGAAATAATACAATCTCTAAGAAAAAAATTGTATGCATTCTCACACTTGCTTGTTGGCCAAACAACCTTTGAATATAAAAAAATATAAGTGTTTTTTTCCCTAAAAATGACACAAAAGCAACTTCAAAATAGCTCCAAAGTTTGCATGATCCCATCTTCATAAAATCCTAACAAATATATAACCCAAGTATTGATCCACTTTTCCTACCAGGGAATGGTAACCTACTGACTCGTAGGTGAACATAATGCACAACTCCATGTACAACTAATTCAATAGGCCTTAAGTGGACTACACTCCTTCTAGCTCAAAATAGGCAAGATAAGGTCCAAAAAAGAACATTAGACAAGTTTCCAAAAAGCATAATGGAAAAACATATCATAAAATCACAAGCCAAACATACATTGCAACACTCTTCTCTTTCCAAAACAATACATGAATCCAAAAATAACAAAGTGCTCAAAATCCTTTGAAAACTAAAATCGATCTCCACTGCTAGGAATGTAATCTCAAGGTACCTACTATTTTTAAAATTGAAACCCTAATTTTTGGACTTTCTCAAAATCACCCAAAATTTAGGGGGTTTCTTCTCCATAACCACATGAATCCATGTATAAGATTTTCTAAAAATAGAAACTGTGATCTGAAAACTAATTTTAAACTTTCTTCAATTATGACCAAAAGTCACACACATGCTTTCCTCCATAGAGTATCCAAAAACCTAATTAGTTTCTAGTGATAATAAGTTTCTTAAAAAATAAAATTTCCAAAAATAACAACTTCATCAATCGAAGAATGCCCTTTCGGAAAACCACCAAATGGGTACTCAAAATTGCAACTAGCTGGTAAAAGTATCAATTTTATAAAAATAAAATTTATTTGAAAGAATATATCTCAAAATCATGGAGTACCCATTTGAATCCATCACTCTCCTATGCATGCTCTAAGGGTTGCATGTAACATGCATGCATTGAAACCCTGCTAAAAATAGAACTAAGGTTTGTATATTCTTGAACTGA
Source organism: Picea mariana (assembly GCA_032191745.1). Taxonomy (NCBI): domain Eukaryota; kingdom Viridiplantae; phylum Streptophyta; class Pinopsida; order Pinales; family Pinaceae; genus Picea; species Picea mariana. Next base: position 121,649 of record JASDQU010103904.1, on the reverse strand, counting down.
AGCATCAAATATTGTGTCTCCCAATGTCACTCTGAAAATATATGGAAAAAGCACTTAGCTTGATCTCAAACAATAGAACAAAAGGTTGTACTATTGGCACCCAAATATTTGGGTAAATATCGAGCACACAAATAAATGAAGTTGTGCACTCCCATTCCAGTTTTGTGTGCACTCAAGCAATTACATGAGGGGTAGCAGTAGGCACATGCACCAAAGAAAGTTTTGTTAATACACACGGGATCAAGTTTTGTTATTTTCACACCAGTTCAAGTTCCGCCAATGCACACTAGTTCAATTTTTGTGATGTGCTCTAGAAATCAAGAAGACAATGCATGAATGTTAGAATCAAGAAAAGAATCTTTGGGAAATCTCCTCGAATGATTACTGCCAACAACACGAGGAAATGTAGAATAGAAAGAAGATGAGATGGAAAAGTAGTTAAGATCACCCTGATTCCAGAAAGGCTACATGGAATGCAGGTAGGTGACAGAAGCATGTGAGATTGGCAGATGGAGGAACAAGTGGGGAAGAATTGAAAGTGCAAGAGCAAAGAAGGATATAAAAGGAATAAACAACAACAAAAAGAGGGTTTTTGTGGGGTTCTTGGTTGGATAATTGTTAGCTAGTTAGATTGTGAACCTATTAATTACTGGTGTGATCGAGCTCACTCCGAGCGAATGTTTTGTAATGTCTTTAGTTGTAAGTTTGATTCTATCCTCTCTGTAAATCTTGAAGAGATGCGCATGGCGTGATGTAATGTAATAGTGGGAAACATATAAGAAAGGAAAGATTTGTTGTTGCCAATGAATGATTTTCTTAATTTATCCCTATGCATGTTTGAATGAGGATGATAATAAAGTTGTAGTGATTTTGGACCTATGGTGTGTCAATTATGTGTTTGATTGAATGAGTTGTTTGCATTATGTTTTGTAATCTTTTAAGTAAGCTGCAATGAATAACATAAATGCAATCCCTAGTGGATATTTGTGTAATTAGTCCTTCATCCCCGACATAAGACCAAATGGTCTCTATGATCCTCATGGCATCTTGAGTGAGACCTTCCTCAGTATTGGCTGAGGATTGATATGTCGATGCCTTGTGGTTTTCGTTGGTCACTCTGGACGAACCCTGGGTCTTCAAGCCCCTAGTGTTAAGAAATACGTGTGCAAGCATGAAATGACCCAACAATGGTTTCGTTGTCATGACTTGAAAGTCTTGTATTGAATGATGAAGGCAAGGAATGAGGTGGTTTCCATTGCGGGAAGAAATTCAATATTGATTAACTTCGAAGGGACATGAGTTTGCTCAGTGGGAGACTCAAGGTATCAAAGTCAATGTGAAGTGATGGAAGGATAAACATATCTACACTGATAAGCATGATACTTTCTTTGCAAAATTTACCTATTTGTTGTGTAAATGGATGAAAACGTAGACTTCCACTAATACTGCTTTGAGGCCACTAGAGCTGATAGTTTTGGATCAAGTCATGGTTGATTAGATGACGAAAATGGACAACAAGTGGAATCGATCCATTTGATTTTTGTTTTCTTGGGTAAAGGAAGGATATATAATCAAATTTTTTGTGGGGTACACTGATTCTTTCAATGAAGTTGAAATGAAGTTCATGGAGGGTCCTAGAAGAAGGATGCTGGAAGGAATCCCACTCTAGATAAAGATTCTATTCGTGGAGAAATATCTGATGCACATGGATCCCGATAGGATGGATAAGTAGACTCCCTTAGCGTCGGGGAGGGGGGGTGGGTGGGTGGTGAAAAGACAGGGGATAAATGAGAAAGGATATGGATCCATTGAAGAGGATACAAAATTTGTTGAGATGAGGTGAGGAATGGGATGGACCCAGAGGATAAGAGGAGAGAAAGAGTCGAGACATACGTAAGAAGAATTGAGTTAAGAAGGAGATAAAAACAAAGAAGTGAAAATAATATAGCAAGGGGCATGAAATGAGGGGTCAGGCCCATGGTGAAGAGAAGAGAGATCACACCAAGAGGAAGTGTGAAAGAGTGTGTTGTTCTAGAGAGGAGCACATATGAAGATAATCTTGCGAAGGGGCGCAACATTGAGAGTAGGGTGTCTAGTGGGGATACCGGTAGTAGTAATAGTAGTAGCAATAGAAGACGAAGTATGAAACCCTTGGTTATTGCAAAGTGTCAAAACATCCAAGGAAGATGAGGCACAAAGTAGAGGTGAAAGAGAAGGAGAGGAAGATGGAGGATCCACTTGTGGTGGGGGAGAAGAGTTAGTGATAGTAGCTTGTCTTGCGCGACTGCATGTAGGAAAACTCTCATTCACCTCACAAGAAATGTTATAAGAAGATGGATTTAACCCCCTTTTGTACCACCCCCCTTGCACATTTGTAACCAAGAAGAAGGAACAACAAACAACGAGGCGATTGGAGTAGGATAAAGAGTAGGAGAGGAAAGAAGAGAAGCGACGAGTGAAGAAGAAGACAAAGTTAGTACTACTTTGCCAAGAAGAGTATCAATATTGAGAATCTCGACACTTTGTAGTTAGATCAGAGGAAATAGTTTAATGAGGATGGTGAATCAGGATAGTACCCTAAGGTTAATCGTGTTCCATGGAACATGTAGATATGATACAGAGCAACATTGGTTAACATGGGAAGCGATATGGTATTTGAAGAGGATCACAGATGAGGCATCAAAGATTGCACAACTGGAGACCACATTTAGGGATAGAGCCTTGACATGGTATATGAAGTACAAGGCCATGACACCAGTGATATAGACAAGGTCCCTAACATGAATCAAAAGAGATATGCTTAAGGAATTTCAAAATCCCAAGTCAGAGTCTCAATTTTTTATGGAGATCAAGGAGATTAAGCAAAAACAAGGAGAAAACATGTGGGATTATGACCAATAGTTAAAGATTTTATTGGATAGGTTGACATTCTAGATCCATGACGTGTAGCATAGAGAATGGTTTATTTCAGGGTTAGTCCTCCATATATGAGTCTTGCTCACCCAATAGAAATTGGCGACTCAAGAAGAAGTGATGGAAATTGAAATGCGCCTAGAGGCTACACTGGGATGAGGAGAGACATCAACAGAATTGACGCAGGTGCAGTCACAACTAACCAATTTGATGATGCAATTGCAGGACATGGAAAAGTAAAAATTCATGCGTGAGCATGTATGGTGTACCACATGTCGGTTTGAGGGGCATCACAGGGACAAGTGCCTTATACTTGGAAATTATGTGGCGATAGGTGAGCTGAGTCCATTTCCAACTGGGCCTTATACAAAATGGTGCAAAATTTGCAGACAATGGGGCCAAGTACCACCTCACTATCCAAAATTGGAGAAATATTAGAATATGCATCATACTTCGTTATATGAATTCTCTAATTCTATGTGACATGATTTCAACAAATGTCGGTCACTCCCGCTGATTCAAGATCATACCCATGATGTATTCTGGGTACAAGAAGAATAGAAGGGTGGTGACTGTGGCGGTGCTGAAAGAGGTGGATATCAAGGAGGGCCTATAAGTGGCTATGGACACAGTCACAGATGAGGATATGGAGGAGGAGGAGGTAGGCCCCCCATTAGCTTTAACTATGGAGAGATTGGTCATGTGTCAAGGTTTTGTACCAAAACACGTGCTTTTTGTGGGTACTAATACAACCTTGAGCATGTCATAGAAGACTGTCCCGACTTGTTGAAAAAGTGGGAAGAGAAGAAGACACATTGCAATATGGTGCATGTGGAGCCATGCGAAAATAAGAAGAAGGATGAGGGATTTGATGTCTAGGTGATAACCCAAGGAGGAGTGAAGACATGAACAAACTTTGATCATGAGGAAATCTCAGGTGAAAGGCCAGAGGGGAAGATCAAAAGAGCATCACAACCTCCTCCTAAGTTTGATTCCTCTCAACATAATAAGTTTTTGTGCGATGCGTAGAGAGCCCTTGAAGAAGAAATAACATGAGAAGAGTTGCAACTCACAACATGAAGGTCACTTGAGGAGACCCAGATTCATGAAGAAGTCCAATGAGCGACAGAAAGGTCGCTGGAAGAGGTTCACACTCGTGAAGAATTGCAGTGCACGACACATAGGTCATTGGAGGAAGTGCATATAAAAGAAGAGATGCGACACGCTAATAAAATACTGATTGAGGAACAATGACATGAGGATTCAAAACGCATGGCACACGAAGAAGAAATGCACAATTTGGGTCATGATACATACACTGAAGATCAAGTAAGAACTTACATTGCTGTTTGAGATTTCTAAATGATCCTGATGCTGCGAGAAAATTGACAGAGATGTTAGCTATTTGCATGGGGGAAAAAGAGATGGATAGAACTATATGATCCCTGGAACATCCCCACTATAATCCCCATTCTAATTAATGCTTAATGTAGATACAATGTGAGGCTATGGCCAAAGTGATGTAATATGCAAATTGTATTTCAATGTTTTAATAATAAAATGTGATACCAACTGCTAAGGGGACATGGACAGAGATGAGGGTTGAATTAATCCACAAGAGAGGAGAGGGTTTAGGATAATGGCCAAGTGGGGTCCAAGGGGGAATTACCCATGTATATTAATCCAACCCATTTTCCTAAAATTGTTATTTGTATATGAACCTTCTAATTTTTGATTGAGTATTCCCAAATCTAATCATTGAATACATGTAAGAGGGTGTGTGTGAGTAGTCACATCCCATAATTATTAGGCACATGGGGATTGAGAAAAATCAACTTGGGGAAGTGTGTGAGTCAAAAAAGTAGGCCAAATGATAGAAATTTGTATGAGTTGGGAAACCAATATTACACATTGCGTTTTTGTGCATGAGGAGCAAGTTGAGAGCAAGAAAGAGAGCTTGGAGCTGGTGCAACCAAGGAGGGAAAATTCTAGAGAAAGATGGAGCATATTGGAGTGTATTTGGAGCTGGAAACTAAAGGTCCAGGTTTTCAGGCCCGAAGAGTGAACTCTTAGGTGAGTTGCACTAAAAAAACAAGTGTTTGTTGTTGTTTGTTGGTATTTTTTCCTAATAGTGAGTTCCCTTGAGTTCCCAATTGAGAGATTCCTATCTACCTATGCTAGAAAGGCCCTGATAAATGAATGGGATTCCTGAGGGACTGAGATCAGTGAAGGGGTATATTCCTTGGATTGGGTAGGTCAAGAGGAAGAGAGCTGGTGGAAAATTGGGATAGCTGTAGGAAGATATAAATGGGTTGTGAGTTTTATGAGCTGTGAGTGGACTGTGAGAGACCACCCTCTTTTATGGATTACTAGCCTCATATTGAGGGTGATTTTCTATTGAGATTTGGAACAACAATTCTATGGTTGGGTGGAACTTTCATCCCAAACAGTTGGTTTCACAACAGATATAAAAGATAAGTGTTATATCTCGTTGATGCATTATTTTTATGTGTATAAATGTTGTGCATGAACTCTGTGTGTTTGATAATGATTTATATGTTACTATAATGAAGTTTATTAGTTGCATTCATGTCTATTTAGCCTGATGTAGATGCATGTAATTAAATGGCCATAGACAATAGTTATTTCCGACTGTAATTCACAACTAAAATCTACAAGAAATCAGTTAGCTGTAAAAGAATTAAATTAGTTAACAAAAAAAATGTTTTTTATGATTATTTCGCACCGTACTATTCATCGGTTGGGATGGGGGACATTACATTATGGTATCATAGCATCTATTTCAAACAACAGGATTTTATGGGCTAGAACCGGAGCAAATTTCTAAAATTCATTCTTGTAGATTTTTTCTGTGACAGATTTTGGGAAAAAAATAGAATTTAGAGAGGAATCCCCAAATCCGTGGGAAAAATCCAAGTTTGAATGACTCTAGATGGTTTAAGAAGGTTAATGGAGTAGATCGATAAAGTTGCAGAGACAAATTCGACTTGGAATGGTCAAAATTTGAGTTTTAATGTCTGCCTGTAGAGTTGCAAGTAGTTTGGCAAATTAACGATTGAGATCTCTTTTGATTTTGAGATCGACAACTGAGATTCATCAAGATAAATTTAAAAATCCATAAGGTATCAACTGTTTGAAAGGTTGAGTAAATCGATGCTCATGATTAATTTTCGGTTGTTTTGGAAATATATCAGATCAACGGTCTATATTCATTCTGGTCGTTGGGAGGTTGGAGAAAAAGCGATGGCCAAGATCATCTCGAGTGAGAGATCGAAGACTTAGATTCATAATGGATTTTGTTAAAAAATTCGAAGTGTGGAAATTTTCCAAGAAAAATCGTTGATAGTCGATGGTCGGTTCGACCAAAATGGCGAAGAGTTTGGTTTGGCCAAAGGCCATCTCTGACTGTCGATGACCGATGGTCGACGTCGGTAGAATACAATGAAGTATTTTCAATCGCCCACACAATTTGTCGATGGATGATGGGTCGGTGGTCAGGCATCGACTAAATTTGGTGAAGTGTTTCGAATCAAGCAATAGAAGTCGTCGATGACCGAAGCGATGATGGTTGGGCGTCAACTAGTTTAGCAAAGTGTTCAAGTCACCCAAGAGAGTCGAATGATGGCTGATGGAGAAAGAGGGTGATGAAGTGTCATGCCACGTCATCATCCACGTGGCATGCCATGTCAACATCCACATGTGAAGACACATCACCCAAGTTGACACCTCAGGATGATCTGTCATTCCACATCAACATCCACATTTCATGCCATGTCAACAGTTTCCACGTCAACCAACAAAAGTGCTCTATGGCCGATTGTTAGGCCAATCAAGTTTGAGAAGTGTTTTCGAGAGTCATAGGGGATTGTTGATCCTCAATGGGACGATGGTTGGGAATCAACCAAATTAATGAGGATTTTTCATTCTCCAACCAATATCACTAACGACCAATGGTTGAACCGATCGATTTAGAGTTATGTACAAATCAGTTTCCGGGGGAATGGACTGATGGTTGACGATCGCGTCAACATATCGGGGAAAATGTGGTGCATGTCCAAGGAAGAACATCGATTGTTGATGGCCGTTGTAACGCGGATCAAAATATCACATTCCACGTGATTTGAGATCAACAGTTCATATTTAAAGGGTTGTTACAATAGTAAAACAATCACTTTTATGCAAATTTTTGTTGTTTTTGAAGGTCATTAACTTGCAGATCATTTTTGAGGCCCTAAATGACGTGTTTATCGAATCAAAACCCACAAGAACAAAGTTTACCAAGGTACACTATATATTTTCAGCTTGAATAAAATAACTTGGAGAGATCTATCCAATGAGATAAATGGTTCACAAAACAAAGCTTGTATGAGAAAGTTACAACCAAAACAGTAAGGGTAAAATTTTGGCACCAAATTTACTTCCGAAGGCTATAACTCCATGCTTATAAGTCCGTTTGGGGCACAAGATTACTCAATGGAAATCTTATGACCCATATATTCTATCAATGAATTCTTATTTTGGTTATGGGTACCTGAAAATGCATAGGAAGAGAAATAAGACACCTGCATCATTTTGGGATAAATTCGGTAAAACAACCTAAACTTCTCCAGACCATAACTTTAAGCTCAGAGCTTGAATTTGAGAAAACAAATAGTTGATGGAAAGGTATTGAAGAGTAGAAGACATAGGTTAACCCAAAATTTTGAATTGGGCACTATATTTTCTCAAAAATTAACAAACAAATTTCTGTATCAGTAAAAGAGTGAAATTGGCAGCATGTAAATGTTGTAACTTTCTACCCAAATCTCAAATTGAGGCATGAGTACAACCATTGGAAAGATGTTTTAGAGAGGATTGCATCTAAAGAATAACAATTTTGATTTCATGCATTATTTCCTCCATAAATTGATGAAGAAATAACCTATATTCTAATGGATGGAATGTTTTATGCTATGCATGTTTCTAACATTAATTATTGTATGCACATTTCTTGCAGAATTATAAGTATAGGAAAGAAAATTTTGTTCTTATATGAGGACTAGAGTTATGGAGGATGCTCAAGAATCTTACAGCCATGAGGAAGAGGTCAGAGGTATGCATGTAATTATGGGGAATGTTGAGACAAAGTCAAATGGAAGAAGAGGTAGGCATGAGCTTGTCACTATGAGAAGCCCGCATAGAGAAGTGCAGATATATAGATATGATAATGAAAGGATTAAGAAGGCTCAAGAAGAGATACTTCATAGTTTAAACATGTTTCATAAGCAATTCAACAAGGACTTTGGAACTAATCAAGAATCTAGTGATAAACAAGTGTCAGCATCAAGATCCCATGACAAAAGGGATGATCATGGAAATTATAAGCAGTCAAGAAGCATGAGCATGCGCCATCATTCTCCAAGGAAATCCACCAGAAAAACTTGTGCAAGTTCAGGACCAGGGAGCAGCCCAAGCGTGTATCCTGTTAGGAGGAAAAGGAGGAGGCATGAGGCATACATATTGCAAGGTGAGCTTAGGAAGATCAAGCCACAAAATTTCAATGGTGAGCACATGAAAGGAGAAGAGGTCGAGGCCTGACTATTGGAAATGAATAAATATTTCCAGCTGCATAATTACCCCTCACGGGTAGAAGCTAGAATTGCCACCTACCACTTGCAAGGAAATAAAACCATGTGATGGGATCAGCTCAAGCAAGCCAATAACCTTGGTGAGAAGAGGATCTCATGGAGGTATTTCAAAGTATATTTCCAAGAGAAATATTTTTCCGAGCATTACTATGAAATAAAGAAGAAAGAGTTCTTTGAACTCAAGTTGGGAACCATGACAAGGGAAGTATATGAAAAAGGGTTCTTTTAATTGTTGAAGTATGTTGAATTCATCAAGGATGAGAAGGTAGAAATCCAAAGGTTTCTAAGTGGGTTACCCTATTTCTATAGTGACAATTTTCAATATGATAACCCCAACACTTTGGAGGAATCCATAAGGAGAGCAAGGTGTCTTTACGAGCAAAGCAAAGGAAAGCCAATTTTCCAAAAGGCTTGGAATGACAAGATGAAAGGGAAAAATGATCAAAGGAAGAAAAGTTTTAAGCCACCCCTTTTTAGGAAGAAAACCCAAGAAAATCAACAAGGTGAAGCAGCCCAAAATGAGCACAAGACTGTATATTCATTTGGGAAAAGGCCAAGGTAATACCCTGTTCGATGTTGGGGATGTGAGGGAAATCACTTATATAGAGACTACCCTCACAAAAGAAAAATAATGAGAGTTATCCACAACATTTAAAAGGATGAAATAGTGGAAGACATGGGAAGAAAAATGCCAAGTATTTATGCATCCTTAGACAACAAACAAGAAAAATATCAATCCCCCATGATCGAAGTGGAAGGTAAGATTGATAACCAGCCCATAACAATTTTGATTGATTATGGAGCTAGCCATAGTTACATAAATTCTAACATTGTTGAAAGATTTCACTTGCAAATAAGTAAGCATAAGAAATCTTGGTTAGTTCAGTTAGCCACCAGGAACAAGAGGAAAATCAATGAGTTGGTTAAATATTGTCAAATAGACATGAATGGACTTAACAAAAAGGTGGATGTAAAAATCATACCATTGGGTTCATATGATTGTATAATTGGCATGGATTGGTTGGAAAATAACCATGTTGTTATCAGAAAATGAGATACACTTCCACACTAAACCTAGCAAAAGAGACAAAGAATTTAATCAAGAATGAAAATGACAAAGAAATCACAAAGTACATAGAGATTTACCCTGGAAACCCAAACCGAGAAAACCAACATTCCTTGAGCGTTCTGCTCTCTTGTTTTATTATTAAATCTAAATAAAAGGTTACATGTCTAACCTTGGTCCACACCTAAGACAAAATCAACATCATACCCTCTTTTCTACACAAGAACAAACCTGTAGCCAATCCGACTTACATCTGCATGATCGACAACCTACATCTAAATATTTCTCTAAAGACTGACTATATTACGATTCATTGATTAGCCTTTATGGCCTTACGACATGCCTCTCTATAGGATTTACAATAGAAAAAATCATAAAGACATGGCGCCCAAAAATGGTTACAGATCCATGTAGTTCATTGGCTACAAATCCCTTGAATCTCAGGATTCCGTTACAATCGACTCCAAGTTAGATTACCAGTCGACCTTCATTCAGTCTTCAATCAATCGTCTCACACCCACGCTTTGAACTCTTGTCGATTGACCTCTTTGACTTGATGTCAATGCCTTTACCATGTCAAATTTCCTCGACCTTCAACTTCAACTTTACCTGGTCAACTAACCTCGAATTTCGACTTGTTGTCAATCTACCTCGACTTTGACCATCAATCGATCCACCTCGACTAGACTTTCATTGCAAATAATATAACATTCCAACATTATCCCACTTGTTGTCTTGTTTTACGAAACTAGGAGATTCCTGAACTTTCATTCACAGACCTAGGGAAACAATTCCCATTGTCTCTCTACACCAAGAGAACTTCATATCACTCACAAGCTTGGTGAACACGTCTGCTATGTTTTCCAACATGTCTACTTTCTCTAGTAGCAACTTGTTGGTTTCCACCATATCTCTTACGAAATGGTATTTTACATCAATGTTCTTAGTATTCGAATGATAAGAAAGTTTCTTTGCCAGAAATATTGCGCTTTGAATGTCATTACTTATATTCATATCTCTCTGCTCAAACCTAATTCATGAACACAAACTTTGAAACGATACTGCTTCTTTGCTTCCATTAGTGGTTGCCCCGTATTCAATTTCTGTTGTTGACAAGGCTATGACCGCCTGTCGCTTACTCATCTAGATTATTGGTCCACTGAACATCTTGAAGACATATCCGCTGGTCGACCTCCGTCGATCCAGATATCTAACCCAGTCGGCGTCGACAAAGCCATGTACATTTAATTTACCACTGTCACCTCCATGTTTTCCTTGATAGTGTATAGCATAGTCCTTCGTGCCACACAAATACCTAAATACTCTCTTGATAATTGTCCAGTGATCCTTTCCAGGTGTCGACATGTACCTGCTCCACACTCCCACTACATGGGAAATTTCTGGTCGAGTGCAGACCATCACATACATTAGACTACCAACAACACTTGCATAGGGAACATGTGCCATGCCCTCTATTTCTTCATGTGTCTTTGGACATTGTTTAGCAGTTATCTTTGCTCCCACAAGAATTGACACCTTCACTGGTTTGCAATCTTGCATGTTGAAATGCTTCATAACTGTTTCAATATACTTCGTCTGATTCAATAAGAGATTTCTAGCGACTCAATCTCTCTTAATCTCCATTCCTAGAATGAAGTTAGCTGCATCGAGATTGATCCAGATTATTTTTGGCACTAAATGAGAGCAGAGATGTAATACAGAAATGTACAAAGATATATCAGATATCCAATAATAAAAGAGATATAATCATAGACACAGAGATATAGTAATACACAATTTCTATTAATGAGTGAAATGTACAAAACTGTAGAAATACAGAGTGAAAGACTCGCTAGAATGGTGACAACTTATCTCTGAGAAGAGATGTGACGACTACTAAAATTCATAAGAAGATGATTGTTACAATGAGGCTCCATAAGGATTTTTAACATAAATAAAATCCAAAACCCTAACCCCGGAAGATGAAAAGCCAACATTTTTGTGGACCCCTTTTTGGGTAGTTTGGTGTATCAACTTTCTGGGGGTGTAACTTTGGCATACAATCTCCGTTTGGGGTGCACGATAGCTCGTTGGAAAGGTATTGACAAGGAGATTAATTTTTGGGGCTCAATCAAAGCCTTAGAATTTCATTAATGTGATCGATTTTGAAAAAAATGTTTTTTTAAGCCCTCAAAATGGCCCCGAAAGTTTAGGAACCGAAAAAATGCTAAAAATAGTAAGTTGCCAGAAAATTGTTTTGAGCCAATTGGAATAGGTGGGTGGCCATCGATATCCACTTGGATCAATCGTCCATACTTAGGAAGAAATGATCTCCATTGTGTTGAGTTCCTGGGGGAGAAGGAGAAGCGTTTGCTGAATCTGGACCTTGGTGAGCTTCTTGCGTTGCTGGAGAAGTTCCACTGTTTGGTTTTTGGGAGGTTTTCGAGAACCTGATGAGATGACTGTGTGCAGAAGGAATATTTGTTCTTTGCTTCAATCTTGTTGACTTGGTTTTGCTGGATAGAAGGATTCTGTAGTGTTTGCAGTGTCCTTCTGTTCACCTTTTGAACATATTGTGAAGAAGCTAAATTTTGTAGTATGCGATACTACCTTGTGGCACTATTTAGGTGGGACAGTAGTCAGAACTACGTATGGTATCCTATAGAGATGATCCCACAGAGTAATAATGACACTACAAGGTAGAGACTAATAAATATCATGGCACTTCCACATATCCGGCTAGCCCAAAAGAACATCACAAACATCCAGCGGGGTAACATCACATAATACCTCATCCTTGAAGGGTTGGATGCTGTATGAAAATCGATATTATTGGTTGACACAAATATCTTGTCCTTGGTAAATCCACTCGATGTTGTATGGTTGGAGGTGTGGCATTGTCGACAATCCCAAATTTTTGATGACCTCTTCTTAGATGAGGTTCTTTTGGCTTCCGCTATCAACAATAAAATGCAGTGGGGTCCTCTTCACCCACATTTGTGAATGAAAAAAGTGATCCCCCTCTTCACGATCTATTGGTTCTTTTGGTTGAATTGTTGCAGTCACAACAATAGCAGTGGGGTCTATGTTGATGATCTGTCTTCTCCCATTATTTTCTGAATCAGATTCCAAATCAGGGTTCTGCTCATTATCTTTGATCTCGACCACCAACGACTGTTTTGAGAAACATTCATCGGTGTTGTGCTAGGGAATTTTGTGGAAATCGCACCATTTTCCAGTGTCCTTCGTATTTTTGTTACCCTTCTTTTCCTATGGATTGGACTGGTTTTCTGAAGGCTGGTTGTTTGGGCCGTCTTTACCATACTTTGGATGTTGTATATTTGCAGACCCGAACTGCCGCTTGTTTTGGTGCTTAAATTTCTGCTCGATTTTAACAACATATCGATAAGAAACACCCAGTGAAGAGATGTACAGAAAATCCATTTTAGTTTGGATGTATCTGTGTAGAGCCCCGTGGTATTTTAGAATCAAATTTTGCTCAAAGTATTTGATACCCTTCTTGGTGTGCAAGTTATGAAAGGTATATGTGAACTCCAACACTGCTTGGCCCCTCTCTTGACGCAGTGTGGTCCATCTCATGTACTCGTGGTCATAGTTTCCAACAAGGTAATATTGTTCCTTAATTGCATCCACAAAAAAGTCCCAAGTGGGCTCAACCCCATATATTCCAGACTCCTCTGTGGAAATTTTCTCCCAATAATTTTTCCACCAATGTTTGACATGGGGGAGAGCCTTAAGGAGTGCGAAGGTGATATTTTCTCTATCGTAGAAATTATGAACATAGAAATAACCTTCTAACAGATTTAACCATTTTTCTAGGGCATCCACATCTATCTGTCCTTCAAATACAGGAATATCAAAATTAACTTGTACCTTGAAAGGAGAGGTTCCTCCAAAGTGGTCGCTTGATGAAGACATGCCTATTGTCATCGACAGATGTTGGAGGATGTGAGAAAAATTCTCCATCATTTCATCCTTCTGTCACGTGAGAGCTTGCTCAAGCAACAGATTAATAGAATATTCTATTCCGTCGTTTTTATTTTCTTCATCCACGGAGGGTTTCTTGGGCATGTGAGAGTGATTTTCCTCAAGAGATACAAGCTCGAGACCCAACTTTCTATACTTGAACCTCATTGGGGACATGCACTAAAAAGCGATCAAGAGCATCCAACTCTAATACCACTGATCCAAATTATTTTCAGGCACAAAATGAGAGCAGAGATATAATAAATAAATGTACAAAGATATATCATATATCTAATAATATAATAGAGATATAACCATAAACAGAGAGATATGATATTACACAATTTCCATTAATGAATGAAATGTACAAAACTGTAGAAATATAGAGTGAAAGACTCGCTCGAATGGTGGCAACTTATCTTCGAGAAGAGATGTGATGGATACTCAAATTCACAAGAAGTT
>JASDQU010103904.1:94994-107266 GCA_032191745.1 Picea mariana | reverse complement strand
CAGAAATTTTAGAAACCAAAAAACTGCTAAAAATAGTAAGTTGCCAGAAAACTATTTTGAGCCAGTTGGAATAGGTGGGTGGCCACCGATATCCACCTGGATCAGAGATCCTTCATGTCGAACTTGGAGGATAACTGCTTCTTCACCTCCTTTATTGCGTCCATGCTCTTTCCAATTAACAACATGTCATCGACATACAAAACTACAAATAAGAAACTCCCACCTTATTCCTTAGAATATATGTAGTGTTCAACTTTGCTTCTCACAAATCCAAAACTAAGGATGTATGTGTTGAAATTCTGGTACCACATCCTTGGCAATTTTTTTAGACCATAAAGGGTTCTTTTCAGTTTGAACACCAAATCCTTGTTTTCCTTTACTACAAATCCTTTGGTATGTTTCATGTAGATTTATTCTTCCAAGTCCCCATGTAGGAACGTTGTCTTCAAATCCATTTGTTCTATTTCTAGATCAAATGTTGCAACCAAAGACATCAGTACTCTAATGGAAGTTAATTTTGCAACAGGGGAAAAAATCTCACCGAATTCAACTCCCTTGACTTGGGCATATCCTTTCGCTACTAGTCGAGCTTTGAACTTCTCCACTTGTCCTACTGTATTCATATTCTTCTTGAATACCCATTTTCTACCAATGGGATTTCTTCCACTAGGTAACTTGACTAAATCCCATGTCTCATTCTTGTGCAAGGATTCCATATCTTTGACCATTGCATTCTTCTAGAGTTTACTCGATTCGACTACCTCACCGACCAACTTGGGCTCATCGTCGATGGTAGTTAACATGAATGTGGAACAAAATTTGGGAGGACTATACCTTTCGACTGGTTTTCTTACTCTTTCTGACCTCCTTACGACCATAGTCTGTTGTTCCACCTCTTCCTCTAATTCAATCGAATCATCTAAATCATCTTTTCCATTCCTCAGTTCAAACCGCACTGTCTTGGGATTATTCTTGGTCTGAACAATTTCCTTAGGCTCAGACTTACCTTTGACTTCTCTGAAGACCAAATCTTGACTGTACACTTTTCTCCTTGATGTAGCATCCCAGAGCTTATATCCTTTCATTCCTTCTTTGTATCCAATGAAAATACATTTGAATGCCATCTTGTCCAACTTTCTCCTCTTTTCCTTGGGAACGTGCGCAAATGCATCATAGAAAAATACTTTGAGATGTGAAACCAAAGGCTTCTCACCTAACCATACCTCATGTGGAGTCATTTCGAATAGCATCGATGAAGGAGACATATTCACCAGATATCTTGCAGTTTCAACTACCTCTACCCAAAATTATTGTGCGAGCCTAGCACCACTGAGAATGCTCCTTGCCTTATCCATCAACGTTCTGTTCATTCTCTCAACAACTCCATTTTTTTGTGGGGTATACGGTGTGGTATTTTGGAATTCTATACCACACTACTTGCATAAATGATTAAATTCTTTTCCACATAATTCACCACCATTGTCAGTGCTCAACACCTTAATCTTCTTATCTGTTTGGTTTTCTACAAGAGATTTAAATTCTTTAAATTTATCAAAAACCTCTAATTTCTTCCTCAAGAAACATATCCATGTCTTCCTGGAAAAATTTTCTATGAAGGAGACATAATACATGGATCCACCAAGTGAAGGCATTGAAACCAGGCCAAACACATCACTATGAACCAATTATAGAATCCCATTTTCCCTTGTTGCTCCAGGAGTCTAGATGGGAACCTCACCCAACTTTGTTTTCCATATATGAAATGTTCACAAAATTCGACTTCTAAACCAAATTCAGGAAAACCTTCGACCATACCTTTGTTGTGCATAACTCGAAGTCATTTTTCTCCAACGTGTCCCATCCTCTCATGCCATAGCATGGTTGGGCCGATTTTATCATGTCTTTTCGAGTCAGTTTGTACCGACTCATCCCAAATTGGGTTAAGTTGAGTTGAAGTTAAGTCGACTTCAGGAGCAACGATGTTGTTGCATCTAGTCGAGTCGACATTCCCTAACAACTTGTATAGGGTTCCAATTCAAACTCATTTCATTAATACCATCACACCTCTGGCCATATTGCACGAATCCTTCTAAAATAGAGTGTGCAATACAACATCACTGATCTTGCTGACATATATCAGGTTTCTTGCCAAACCCAGAATGTGTAGCACACCTAGAAGGATTCTTTTCCTCCCATCTTGCAGTATCAATTGAACTCTTCCTCGTTTGACAATTTTGGTTGTTGATTTGTCCCCCAAGAACACATCAAGTCCATCATATCGTTCATACTCGCATAATCATTCTATATGTGGTGTCATATGATAAGATGCTCCCGAGTCGATCAACCAAACACCTTGATCTGATTGTGTATTGGTCGACGATAGGTACACATCACCTCCCTTATTTGGGGTTTTATTTCTCTCAGTCAACTGCTTCTCATCGGATCTCGTACTAACTTCCATATCCCTCAACTTACGGTCATTTTTGTAATGCCCAACTTTACCGCATTTCCAACATCTTCTTATCGACTGAATTGGGGATTTAGATATACCTTTCGACTTAGACTTTCTACCAGATAATTTTTCTTTATCTCTTTCAACCGGTCAACCTCTCACCACTAAAGCATATTTGGTTGATCCTTCCATGTTATTTCTTCTCATTTCTTCTTACAACAGAGAAGAAACCACATATTCTAGCGCCAATGGGATTGTATTACTCCCTATAGCCATGACTAAGCTATTCCAGGATTCTGGAAAAGAACATAATAGGATTATACACTTCTCCTTAGTTATTTTAATATCCACATATGATAGTTGTCTTAAAATGGTATTAAACACATTTAAATGCTCAGTCACCAAACTTCCATCACTCATTCTCAAAAGATATAATTTCTTTATGAGAAACAACTTATTTACCAGATATTTTGATTGGTATAAGCTTCCCAACTTGTCCCACAGTTTCTTAGTCGAATCTTCACCTGAGACATTCAAAAGTACCGAATCTGCAAGACAAAGCCGAATCATACTTCTTGCTCTTCTTTCGAGTTTCTCCCATTCTTTCATCGACATGCCTGTCGGCTGGGTACCTGTACAAACCACTGTAAATTGTTCTCGATCTACAAGAAGATCTTCCATTTTAAGTTTCAAAAGCTAAAAAATTTGGCCATTGAATTTTTCTATCTCTATTCTTGAATTTCTTGCCATTCTTTACCATGATATTTAACACAATTTATGACTTACACCTCTTACTGTACCTAGGGTTTATTTCTCATATTCAAGATTGGTAAATCAAGATCTGATACACACGTCAAAGCATAACACAACTATGATACACCTTGTCAGAGATTAACTTTGCTATGATACCACTTGTCAGAAAATGATATACACTTCCACACTAAACCTAGTAGAAGAGAGGAATTATTTAATCAAGAATGAAAATGAAAAATCAATCACATAGTACACAAAGACTTTACCCCGGAAACCCAAACTTGGAAAACCAACATTCCTTGAGCGTTCTTCTCTCTTGTTGTCTTATTAAATCTGAATAAAAGGCTACATGTCTAATCTTGGTCCACACCTAAGACACAATTGACAACATACCCTTTTTCCTGTGCAAGAACAAATCTGTAGCCAATCCGACTTACATTTGCATAACCAACAACCTACATCTAAAGATTTATCTAAAGACTGGATATCTTACGATTCATTGATTAGCCTTTACGACCCTACAACACGCCTCTTTATATGATTTACAATAGGAAAATCCTAAATACCTGGCACCCAAAAATGATTATAGATCCATGTAGATGATTAAATACAAATCCTATGAATTTAGGGATTCTGTTAAAGTCGACTACCAGTCGACCTTCATTCAGTCTTTAGTTGGTCGTCTTACGCCCGCACTTTGAACTCTTGTCGGTTGACCTCTTTGATTTACTATCGATGCCTTTACCATGTCGAACTGCCTCGACCTTCGACTTAAACTTTACTCGGTTGACTAACCTTGACCTTCGACTTGTTGTCGATCTACCTTGACTTCAACCATCATTTGATCCACCTCTACTAGAATTTCATTGCAAAGAATATAACAACCTATTAGTTTTCCTAGACTGTTACAACAACAAAATCACATGTCTTGATGATGAAGGGCAACGAGGAAAGATTCAAGGCATTCCAAGAGTTGTAACTATTATAGAGATTTCAACTATGCAACTGAAAAAGAGTTTCAGGAAGGGATGTCATATTTTTGTAGCCCATATGGAAGAGACAACCAAATATAAAGTGGCAAGCATTAAATACCATCTAGTTTTGAAGATGTTTTTAGAGAAATCCCAGGATTTCCACCAAAAAGAGACATTGATTTCTCTATAGATTTGGTTCTAGGAGCTACCCCAGTGTCCAACACACCATACATAATGGGAACACAAGAACTAAAAGAGTTGCAGATGCAACTTGATTTTTTTTTAAAGAAGGGGTATATACACCCAAGTGTGTCACCTTGGGGAGCCCTGGTTCTTTTTGTGAAGAAGAAATATGGAACCTTAAGGATGTGTATTGATTTCATAAAACTTAATAAGGTCACCATAAAGAACAAGTATCCTTCGCCAATAATTGATGATTTGTTTGATCAATTGAAAGGTGCAAGAATATTTTCCAAGATTGGCTCGAGATCAAGATATCATCAAGTAAGGATAAAACAAGAAGATATAATCAAAACTACATTCAGGACAAGATATGGAAATTATGAATTCCCGGTAGTACCATTTGGACTATCAAATGCCCCGACTGTCTTTATTTCCTGATGAATGGAGTGTTCCAGGAGTACCTGGACAAGTTTGTGATTGTTTTCCTAGATGATATGCTCATCTATTCTAAGTCAGAAGAGAAAAATGGACAACATTTAAGAATGGTGTTGCAAGTTTTAAGAGAGTATAAATTGTATGCTAAGATAAGTAAGTGCATCTTTTACCAAAATAAGATTCACTTCTTGGGGCATATCATTTCAATAGATGGGATAGCAGTTGATCCTGAAAATATAGAGGCCATTAGAGCATGGCCAAAACTAAAGAATGTGACAGAGGTTAGATCATTTGTGAGTCTTTTTGGTTATTACCGAAGATTTATAAAAGGATTTTCGAATATTGCAAATAGAATTACTTATTTGCAAAAGAAGGGAGTGAAGTTTGAAAGGACTTCCAAGTGTGAAGAAAGCTTTCAACAATTGAAGGAAATATCGACAAGTGCACCAATATTGAAGATTGAAAATCCATATGAATATTTTTTGTGTGCATCGATGCATGCAAGGAAGGGCTTGGTGGAGTTCTTAGTCAAAAGGATCATGTGGTATGCTATGAGTCCAGAAAATTAAAAGAGCATGAAAGGAATTATGCTATCCATGATCTAGAGTTAGCGACAATTGTACACACATTGAAAATGTGGAGATAATATCTCATGGGGAAGAAGTTTGAGATAAGAAAAAACCATTGTGGTCTGAAGCATTTGCTTGGACAACCAACATTAAATGCCAAAAAAACTAGATGGTTGGAATTTCTGAGTGAATATGAGTTTGAAATTAAGAATATAAAAGACAAGGAAAAAAAAGTGGTTGATGCACTCAACATGAGATCTCATGAAGAGCATGTTGCAGCCATTAGCATGTACAAGACTTATCTAAAAGATCAAATTATTTCAACAACAAATTCAGATCAACATTATTTAAAAATAAAAGAGATATTAAAACAAGGTAATTTTGAGAAAAAAATAATTTCTTATGAGTTGAGAGAAGATGGAATTCTCATGTACAGAGGCAAGGTATACGTGCCAAAATTACAATGAATTAAAAAATGTCGTTATGAAGGAAATGCACAATGTGCCATATGTTGGGCACCCAGGATATCAAAAGACAATTTTAGCTGTAAGAAGCCAATATTTTTGGCCAGGAATCAAGAAAGAAGTGGCTAATTACATAGCCAAATGTCTAGAATTCCAAAAAGTTAAGACTGAACATAAACATCCAACATGTTTTCTACAACCATTTCCCATTCCATAATGGAATTGGGAAGTTGTCACAATTGATTTTATTACAAAGCTTCCCAAAACAACGAAGCAACATGATTCCATCATGGTGGTGGTGGATAAATTGACAAAGGAATTAAAACATTTTATTCCAGTAAATACTACACACAAAACAAAAAATATTGCATAAATATATATGAAATAAGTTGCAAGGCTACATGGGGTACCTAAGACAATAGTTTCAGACAAAGATCCAAATTTTACTTCCAATTTTTGGAAGGGTTTGTTCAAAGGATTTGGGACAAATTTAAATCTCAGTATAACATATCATCTAGAGTCAAATGGACAAACAGAGAGGACCAAGAAGATAATTGAGGACATGCTTAGAATGTATGTGATGGATCAACCATAAAAGTGGGAAGATTATATTCATTTAGTGGAAATTGCATATAATAATGGGTATCATACCTCATTGAAAATGAGTCCGTTTGAAGCATTGTATGGAAAAAATTGTAACACACTAGTGAGTTGGGATAATCTAGCAAGAAAAACAATTGTTGGTCCATATTTGTTGAAGGAAATGGAAGAGAAGATGCCAAAGATTAAACAAAATTTAAAGGCTTTCCAAGATCGACAAAAAAATTATGCATACAAGAATAAAGTGTTTAGAGATTTTAAAGTGGAAGAACATGTGTTTTTAAAAGTGAAGAAAAAGAGGAGTTCGCTAAGATTAGGAAGTTTCCCAAAGATGGTTGTTAGTGCTAGAAGTTGACTCTTGATTGCTAAAGAGTCAAGCCTAACACACCTTGTTTCAAAATGCTCAATAAGAGTTTATATTTAAAATGTTTGAGAGTGGTAGGATCAAAGATGGAGGCTTGTGATTAGGCTCTTTGTGCCAATTTTCTATGTGTAGCAGATCAGGTTGGTAAAACCTAGATTAGAAAAATGAGATAGTGGGATGTGATGAAGAGATATGAGAAACAAAACCGTAATATAATAAAAAAACATCATGTTCTTCAATATGTCTAACAATAGTGGAATAATTCAACATTCAAAAAACCTTTCTAAACATGAATTAAAGACTCAAATAGGTATGTGGCAAAAGTTACAACATACCCTACACAACAACCTTCTCAGTACAGAAAATGTGTATGTATACTCAATAGAAGCATAGCCTATTCGAGAAAAGGAACAAAAAAAAACAATTTACACAGAATTAGAGAACAAATTGACTGTTGGATTAATTTTCAGCTGATATCTTTACATATAGGTTTGGTGAACAAAAATATTTTTAAAATAATATATCAAGTTTCCATCCCCAACTCTCCCTCAATCCCTCACATTGAATCCTCTCCCTTTGCTTTTGTTTTTCACCATAATATATATAAATTACATAGTATATTTGAGATCCAAAAGTTAATGGGGTCGAAATCTACCCTTATCTAAAGATAAAACCAAATTACAACACTTTTGGGATAAGAAATTTGCAAAATCAGGTAGGTTCCTACTTTCTAGGAGTTGGTTTTTGACCCACTAGAAATGTGCAAAGATATGATTTGATTGCATGATATGAGGGATAAATATTTGATCCTCAACTTCAAAATCATATTTCGAGATGCTCTGATCAATTGGGATAGCTATCTTCACGAATTTCAAAAAAAATCTAGAATTCTGCATCAACAAAATATTGGCAAAATCTAGAAGCATAGGTCTAAAAGATCATTGCATATTTTCCAAATCATGATAGTTGTATGAAAACTGAGAAAGGGTTTTGTAGATGATATTATTATTGAAAAAATCCTCTTTCATTTTCCCAAAATACCTCTCTAGATTTGTGGGATCTGTGCCCAAAGATAATGACTAAAAACAAGAAATTTCAGAATTTTAAAATCTGAAAAATGAGTTGAAAAGATCTGTCTGTATCTCTCAAACCATGACACCCGTGTAATAATTGAAAGTGTATATGAACCTGTGATTGAGAAAATCCTCTTTCATTTTTCAATAATTCCTCTCCATATCCTCGTAATATGTTCCCAAAGAAGATGACAAAAACAAGAAAATTCCTGTATTTTCAAATTTGAAAAATGAGTTGTAAAGATCTGCTTGTATCTCCCAAACCATGACACTTGTGTAAAAAATGAGGGATGTTTTTTGAGATGAGTTCGTGATTGAGAAAAATCTCTTTGATTTTTTCAAAATACCTCTCCATATGGTCAGAGTCTGAGTTTGAAATTGACTGCAAAAATAATCATTTCCAGAAAATCCCCTGTTTTATGTGTGGAGAGTTGCGGGAACTTCATGTAGCGACATACAAAAAACCAATTTTTAACATTTTTAACACATTTCCTTTCCTAGGTTACATCTAATCATAACAAAAAGAGGAATGGTAACTTAAATACAAGGAAACAAAAAGGTTCTTCCATTATCAGTCATCTTTCAGTCAAAATTTAGGATTTTCATTGAAGGTGAAATTCTCAAACTGCAAACTCTTCTTGAAAAACTGATGTAGCTGCTTCTGCCAACAAATCCAAACTGTTCCTTCTTGTCTACTTGGTTTTAGAACGAGTTTGTATTCTCTTGAACTTATCCCTTTCAGATCTGATTGTAGGGTTTGACCTTTCTTATTCTTTTTACTTCGTTTTCTTGTAGAAGCTCTGTCTTTTCCTGAACCGTTTGTCACCAAAATACAAAACCCTAAGAAATACTTAAGAAGTAGATATATCAAACATCTGATCATAGTTTTGGGATGAACTCCTCGCAATATTATTTTCAATTACTTGGTGGTTGAAGTTATTTGATGGCATTGGAAATGGATGTTTCAAAGAAGTGACAGGAGTAGCACAATAAAATAAGCAAGCATATAGATAAAAATAGAACAGTTGCGGTGCTACTTTAGTGAATTTTGTTATCGGGGTCTGGGACTTCCTCTAGCACCTTTTGAGGCCATAGTTTGACACTGCAAATATTGATACTAACATGGGTTCCATAGGGGATGGAATGCTCCCTGTGAGCTACCAAGAACTTGTAGACTTGTGCCTTACTCATTGGGCTATGGAATCATTCACCACCTTCCAAACCTCTGCAACTTATTCAAATTTTGAAAACACACTGCTGAAAAAAAATATATATTTTTGCATATTGTAGTCTTCCCATACTGTACAAGCTGAAACAAACCAAATGATTGGAAAGAGAGCTCATTCATCCTACATTACTCTACTTTAACCAACTCTCCAGTTTTCTCAAGTAAAAGAAAATTTCCATAGCAACCATGAAAGTAGCTTCACAACTGATAGAATCAAATGTCTACACTTGATTAATGGATAACAACAAAGATATAACAACAACCATAAATTCTTTGGAAAACCATACTCACCTTCAAATGCCAGTGATATGATGAAATCTGAAATATTCAAAGAATTTAAAAAATAAGACTCCAACATTAGTGCTATTGGGTCTTCAAAACCAAGATCAAAAACCTGTTGATCCGAATGCGATGATTGCCACTACATGAATTCTCTTTTGTTGAGAAAAAGGTGACCTCCTTGTTCCTTTAACAACAAAAACCCTTTCCCATGATGAGCAGGAGCAACGAAATTTATTTGATTGTGCAATACAAATCCCTAATCAAAACTTGAAAACATATAATCCTGGAGATCAGCATAAATAAACAAAGACTGTTGATTTCCTATATGAAAATTCATGCGCTTTGGAGCAGTAGTTGTTTCCTTAACAAAATAATCATGTGACACTTCAATAGTAGGATTAAAATGGTTCCTACTATGATCAGTTGGAAACCTTCCACAAAGCAAATTATCCTTTGAAAAATGTCCCTCATGATCATCCTCATAAACACAATCATACTTGGCTCATAACTAGAAAAATAGTTAACTACATTTGTAAATTCACCTTGCTGGTATAAGTTATGAGCATATAAATCTGCATTCTCATTAGTATAAAATCAATTTCAAGACCTAAAAAGAATTGAAATCTGAAAATGATGCAGAAAGTTGTCCCAAATATGAATTCTATTCATAAACATCCTCATGTCCATATCCTTCTTCCAGTTGATTTGCATCCAAATCTGATTCGTGTTGCTCATAAGATTTACTTTGTTCAAAAATTTCATCCCAAAACTGCTTTGGCAACCTCCCAAATGCTCAAAAATTCTCCTCGATCTCCTCAACATTAGTAAACATTTGTTCAAGGGACGAGGATTTCCTCTCTTTGAGGTAAAGGAACAACTCAAGATGCTGAGCTAGTGTATAATATATGATGACAACAATTTGAGAAGGACGAATATCTAAAGGCATACTACAATAAAAATTATGGAACCTCCTGTTGAATGTAGCAAGTGATTTTTCCTTCCCTCTTCTCATATTATTAAGTTCGATCAAATACTGATGAACATATTTGTTTTCACCCCAATATCATAGGAATACACGATGAAAATCAGTCCACGAACAAATAGAACAAGCCTTCAGATTTCTAAACGATAAAGCAACATCCCCGCACTAGCAAATTTGGGTCATTTTGCGACATCTATTTCGACGCTCTTGCGATGTTATGTTGTGGATATTGCGACGAATCTTGAGTCTCTGAAACGTCGTTTTATGGCATGTGGCAATTTTGACGAATTTGAATTAACGTCGCAAGAGAGACGACTCTAGGGAACTTCTCACAATTGCGACAAAAAAAGAAATATCGTCGCCAATACGACAATATAGGCAAACTAAATGAAACAAACAATTCGTCTCGATTGTGACGACAATTTGTCTCAATTGCGACGACCATTGCGGCGAAATTTTTCATTGTTAATGTAGAAAATTCGTCACAACAATTTTATTGTCATCGTACTTGAGACGACAATGGAACCAAGAATTCGTCTCAATTGCGACGAAAATTTTTGTTGTCTATATAGCAAATTTTTCACATCAATTTTTATTTTCGTCTCACTTGCGACGACAACTTTTTTTTGTTTATATACTGATTTGTCGCAGGAACGACACCATTTCTTTGTTTATATAGAAAATTCATCTCAACAATTTGTATTTTCGTCGCACATGCGCTGACAACATTTTTTTGTTTATAGACGGATTTTTCGCAGGAACGACAACATTTCTTTGTTTATATAGCAAATGCGTCCCAACAATTTTATCCAACAATTTTATTGTTGTTGCACTTGCGACGACAACATTTCTTTGTTTATATATAGATTCGTCGCAGGAATGACAACATTTCTTTGTTTATATAGCAAATGTGTTGCAACAATTTTATTGTCTTCGCACTTATGACGACAACATTTCTTTGCTTATATGGCGAATTCGACGCAGGTGTATTAGTTTTGTCGAAAGTGCAACGAAAAATATTTATTTAAAAAAAAATAAAAAATTATTTTAGGTGGCAATATTAATATTAATATTACCATATTAATAACTATCAATAGAAAAAATTGACATTATTTATTATTTATATTAATAACTTCTTTTGCATGGGGACTTGGTGTTTTTTCCAACAACCAAGCAAAAGCTTATGCACTTTGGAAAGGATTGAAAATTTCTAAAGGTTCATGTGCTCAATCGTTGGTTGTAGTGAGAGATTCAAATAAAATCATTAACCATATGGAATTCATTGTGCGCTAAAATAGTCTCATTCAAGGTTACAAGGTTACATATAAAATAAATAATGCAATATAGAAGATGGAATACTCAAAGAAAATGTGTCTAAACTGAAATATGTGCTCAGGTGGTACAACAACTATTTGATAATACTTATTTCCATAGGTCAATGACAATGTATGGCTTTTATGTAAGAGTTTCACATGGTGTATTTTACAAATACAAAACACAATCCTAAGATTCTAACACAACTCTAATGACCTTCACTCAAATAGTTAAATAGTAATTAAGCCTTCCAAGTGATTCAATGTATGGTGATGAAACCCACCATAGAAAACACATGAAGGCATGAGAGGCACTATGATTCCACTATAGGGGAAGATGAAAGGGGACCTATGGGAAAATAAATCCTATATCTCCAAGGTTATTCTCAGAACTCATATTTTTCTACAATGTGCCTTAAATGAATCCATATACCTTCTTTGACTTATCAACCAATCCTTGAATCTATGTAAGAGGTTGGTGGGGAAAGTCTTTTCACATAATAATGGGAGCATGGGTTGAGTACAATCTTCATGCCATGGGAAGTGTAAGAGTCCTACATTCCGCTAGTTATAGGTAATGTCATCCATCATTTCCACCAA
>JASDQU010103904.1:72119-82825 GCA_032191745.1 Picea mariana | reverse complement strand
TATGTTAGCGCTAGAAGTTGACTCTTGACTACTAAAGAGTCAATCCTAGCACACCTTGTTTCAAAATTCTCAATAAGGGTTTAGATTTAAAATGTTTGAGAGTGGTAGGATCAAAGATGGAGGCTTGTGATTAGGCTCTTTGGGCCAATTTTCTATGTGCTGCAAATCAGGATGATAAAACCTAGATCAGATAAATGAGATAGTGGGATGTGATGAAGAAATATGAGAAACAAAACTATAAGATAATAAAAAAACATCTTGTTCTTCAATATGTCTAACAGTAGAGGAATAATTTAACATTCAAAAAACCTTTCTAAACATGAATTAAAAGCTCAAATAGATCTGTGGCAAAAGTTACAACATACCCTACACAACAACCTTCTCAGCACAGAAAATGCATACGTATACTCGATAGCAGCATAGCCTATTCGAGAAAAGGAATAAGAAAAGATGATTTACACAGAATTGGAAAACAAACTGACCATTGACTTTATTTGCAACTGATATGTTCACATAGAGGTCTGGTGAACAAAAAGATTTTTAAAATAATATATCAAGTTTCGATCCCCAACTCTCCCTCAATCCCTTGTACTGAATCCTATATATTTGGTTGTGTTTTTCACCATAATATATAGCTATTACATAGTGAGTTTGAGATACAAAAGTTAAAGGGGTCTAAATCCACCCTTAGCTAAAGATAGAAACAAATTGCAACACTTTTGGGATAAGAAATATGCAAAATCAGGTAGGTTCCTACTTTCTAGGAGTTGGTTTTTGACCCACTAGAAATGTGAAAAGATATGATTTTATTGCATGATATGAGGGATAAATATCTGATCCCCAACCTCAAAATCATATTTTCATCTGATCTGATCAATTGGGATAGCTATCTTCACGAATTTAAAAACAATGTAGAATTCCGCAGCAACAAAATATTGGCAAAATTTGGAAACATAGGTCTCAAAGACCATTGTATATTTTACAAATAGTGATATATATGTGAAAACAGAGAGAAGTTGTTTTATATTATATTATTATTGACAAAATCCTCTTTCATTTTCCCAAAATAACTCTCCAGTTTTGTGGAATCTTTGCCAAAAGATAATGACTAAAAACAAGAAATTGCAGAATTTTAAAATCTAAAAAATGCGTTGGAAATATCTATCTGTATCTCTCAAACCATGAAACCTGTGTGAGAATTGAAAGAGGTTTTTTTAGATGAACCTGTTATTGAAAAAAATCATCTTTCATCTTTCAATAATTCATCTCCATATCATCGTAATATGTTCCCAAAGAATATGACTAAAACAAGAAAATTCTTGTATTTTCAAATCTAAAAAATGAGTTGTAAATATCTGCTTTTATCTCCCAAACCGTGACACCTGTGTAAAACCTGAGGGAGATTTTTTTAGATGAGTTCATGCTTGAGAAAAACCTCTTTCAGGTTTTCAAAATACCTCTCCATATGGTCAAATTCTGAGATTAAATTTACCGCAAAAACAATCATTTCTAGAAAATCTCATGTTTTTTGTGTGGAGAGTTGCGGGAACTTCCTGTAGCAACATAAAAAAAATTATTTTGAACATTTTTTATGAATTTCCTTGCCTAGGTTACAACTAATCAAACAAAAAGAGGAATGGTAACTTAAATACAAGGAAATAAAAAGGTTCTTCCATTATCAGTCATCTTTCAGTCAAAATTTAGGATTTTCATTGAAGGTGAAATTCTCAAAATACAAACTCTTATTGAAAAACTGATGTAGTTGTTTCTACCAAAAAATAAAAAATGTTCCTTCTTATCTTTTTGGTTTGAGAACGAGTTTTTATTCTCTTGAGCTTATCCCCTTCATATTTGATCATAGGGTTTGGCCTTTCTTATTCTTTTTTACTCTGTTTTCTTGCAGAAGCTTTGTTTTCTTATTTCATGTATTTCTTTGGACAACGATTTCAGTTCATGTATTTTTTTTGTATTTCAATTACAATTTTCAGTACTAGCAAACTTTTCAATCACTTCCTAATTAATTTAGTAAGCAAATGAAGAGTTGTGCATTTAATTATCAATTTGAAGTCGTATTGAACGTACGAATTGCCATGCATCATATATGCAAGTATGATGTTGCAATTGCCAATGGGTTGTAGTACTTCTAAATGAATACCATAAGGCAATATGTAAACATGTTTTATCAAGTCATAAAATTAAACCACACCACTTCGTCCAATCAAATCCACACTTGCAGGAATGGGAACACACTTTTGTAGGAAATTAAATGTCACGCTTGTAGGAAAGTAAATGTCACGCTTGCAGAAAAGTAAATATCACTCTTGTAGGAAAGTAAATCACATGCGCATCAAAGGTGACTTGGTCACGTATTAAAATTATCTTGATTATTATGACAGAAGTATCATAGCTCATGTAATGAAATGAAAGAAACCTAAAGATGTAGGAATCAAACCACATTGTATCATGAAAAGATGTTGTAAGAAAAGAAAATAAACTAACCTTAATTGCAAAAAAAAAAATTGTTAGCCAGAAAGATAAATGTTGTAATATGAGTGTAGAGTTGTATCATTAGGATTTGCAACAACAAGAGTTGCATCAATAGGATTTATAGCAACATGAGTTGCAACACATAAAATATTAGAGTTACAACAAAGTATTGAACAGAGGAATCGCTAGAAATAAAAGAAATATATAAGAGATGCTACAACTACACACTTGTTAATCAGAAAATAGAGTTCTACAATGTGAGCATGGAGTGGCGGAAATATGAGTTGTAACAAATGGAAAATACCAGAGTTACAACAAAGTGTTAATAGAGGAATTGTTGGAAATAAATGAAATATATATAAGAGAAAGATAAATGTTGTAATATGAGTGTAGAGTTGTATCATTAGGATTTGCAACAACAAGAGTTGCATCAATAGGATTTATAGCAACATGAGTTGCAACACATAAAATATTAGAGTTACAACAAAGTATTGAACAGAGGAATCGCTAGAAATAAAAGAAATATATAAGAGATGCTACGACTACACACTTGTTAATCAGAAAATAGAGTTCTACAATGTCAGCGTGGAGTGGCGGAAATATGAGTTGTAACAAATGGAAAATACCAGGGTTACAACAAAGTGTTAATAGAGGAATTGTTGGAAATAAATGAAATATATATAAGATATGCTACAAATACTTCTATAAAATATAGAAGATACAAACAATATCGAGCTAARGAGGGGGACGTACCTCCTTAGACAAGGTACTGGAATAATAACATAGTAAGGTGCTAAATGATCAACACACCATCACTTAGACAAGAATACATAGAAATGTTTATTGCAGAAAAATGCATAGATCAATACAATCTTCTTCACTAACTTTCTTCTTCCTTATCTCCATCCTCCTATGGATCAAAGATATCATGGGTATTAATAAATAATATGTTTTCCTAAATTAATCAAGGGAATCAATGGAAAACTGCGAGAATTAGGTTGTTCCATCTTGTTACATCGTTTTCTCCAAAAAATTAGCAAAGATCGGGAACATATTAACTTAATCAGTCATATGGAAAGTGGATGTTGAGTCATTCATTATTTTCCAAGAACCCAATTTCCTTTGTCATTTCCCTACATGAATGAGTTGTTTGTTTGAATGTTTGTTTGATCCTTGTATGACAACCTATGCAATTGAATATTTCACTATTACAACGTCTCCATAGTTTCAACACCCATTCTCATGGTTGTAGCAATGGTCCTGTACTGAGAGTCGCAAAAAGAGTGAGAGTCGTATTAATGGAGAGTTGCAACAATGGTCCTATAGTGAGAGTCAAAGAAATAGAGAGTTGTAGCAATGATGCCAGCAACCCAAATTTACAACATCTACTCTCGAAAAGAGAGTTGCAACAACTCATATTCAGGAGTTGCAGCTCTTATGTTGGGAAGGTACTTGTGCAGCCTTGTTCTTGTATACCACTGTTAGCACAAAAAKGTGATCATATCTTAAAAATGCATAAGAATACATATTTAAATGGCATGTTGAGAKAATAATTATACCTTGACCAAAATGCATCAATGTGAATGAAAATGGTACTAGGATGGAATGGCAATGGGAAAAAGTGTGTGCAAATTCGTTGCATGTCCCCATGCAACCAAATAGTTATTTTGAGTCTAAGAGGGTGAGACTCCTTTGGAGGTTGCTAATTCATAATCAATTTTCCATGCATTAGGATTAGCATTGTCTTCCTCATCTTGGTATCCTTCCATAATTGTAGCAAGACCTTCTCCTAAATTTTTTGTTGTCAGTTCTTTTGTAACAACAAGGTCCTTCTCTTGTTCTTCCATTGTTTCTTTATCGTGTGCCTCTCCTATTGGTTCTGGTGTACTATAAGGGTGACTTTCCCTTGTTGTTTTTTGTGCGACAACAAGGGAATTTTCCTCTATTGGTTATTGCATGACAACTGGGTGATTATCCTCTATTGTTTCTTGTGTGATAGTAGGGTGATATTCCTCTCTTATTTCTTTTGTAACAACAGGGTGACTCTCCTATATTGGTTCTGTAGAAATGGATCGTGTTTCCTGGGTAAGGTAGTCTAACCTATCCAAATCCCTTTCCTTTTTTAGTTCATCTCCCAACAACTTGAGATAGGTTTAAAGCTTCATGTTCTTCCTCTCAAGTGTCATATTCATCCGTAAAATGATATATAAAAAGGTGCAAGCAAAGGGGTACTTATATTTTTAGATTTGTTGATCTTGGCCAGCTCTGGGGTAGTAGTGGCCTCATTTTCTTTTGTATTTGTGGCTTATTCATCATCCGGGTAGATCTCCAAAATTGTAGCAAGGCCCTCTCCTAGGTTTTCCCTTGTTGGTTCTTGTGTAACAGAAACGTTTTATGTCCCCATATCCTCATTAGGCATAGGCCCGACAAAGTTTTGACCATCCCCCGTCATATAAATAGGGCGAAATTCCCTTATTAGTTATTTTGTGATAGAAAAGTCCTTCTCTTGTGCTACAACTAGCCCTTCATCCTATTCCTCCCCTGATGGTTCTTCTGTAGCGGCAGGGGTTTTCCTTTTCCAAGTTTCAAAATTGTATCTTTCCCTCTTCTTCCTTTGGATAGGCACATATGTTGGCATATTATTCATCCTCCTCAATCTTTTGGTTGTAGGTTTTCTCCCTATTACCTCTATACCGCTTTCATGGATGCCTTCATCTCGTTGAGGAGTAGAAAAATCCTTGGGGGTTTCTTCTTTAGAAATTGCATTTCCAGGAGTTGAAAAAATATTGGTATTTATTGTTGTAGTATCTACGGCCTCCAGAGCTGCAGTATCCACGACCTCTATAGTTGCAACAACCAAAACCTTTAGAGTTGGAACATCATTGTCTCATGGTGGAGTTGAGGCAACTGCAGCTCCTCTACATGGGGTTATAGCTTCTATGGGTTCTCTTTCCACCTTGCTCCATGTCTTGTGATCCTTTTTGTTACAAAATGTTTCATCTATGGGAAAATGAAATCTCCCTTGGATTATAGATGCCTATACCAAGATAGAAACACTACAAATGGACACTAACATCCCTTTGAATTCAGTTTAACCAATCAAAAAGAGAGAGGGAGAAAGGGTGTGATGCACCTATTTATGAAGTTTGTCCTTACTTATTTCAATCCATGAGCTTGATATTCAAAATCCTAGGCATAACTTGATAGCTAAAATAGGAAGCAAAGAGAAACGATTATCTCCTACTTTAGCTGATTAGGAAAAACAAAATTCATCTACGAAGAATGGAACAACAGTAGACAAGCACATGCAAGAATACACAAKATTGAAGGAAATAGGCCAAGTATATTCAAATGAGAACCCAAAGAGAATACTTACAAACCATGATTGATGTAGCAACAACCTCTCCAAGCTCTCCTCATCCAGCCCCTTGCACGATTCTACCAATATCATAATGATGCTACTCTAACTAATTACTTCCTCCTTTCACCTTGGAAAGCCCTCAATATATAGGATTGATAGGCACAAATACCATGAGAAAATGAGGAGTATGGTTGAGGATATGGCTCCTTAAGGCTTGGATTATATCCTAAAGTGAATCCCAGGCAAGAGGGTCAAACACAACTAACCCAATCTGAAGGAGCTGACCCATAGATTAAAGTGGAAGAAATCCCCCTTTTCTCTCAACAAGAATGCTATTCCCCCTGAGTGAGAGACAAGGTGTCATTCAAAAAAATTGGAACTCCCTATACATGGACAGGGGAGCACTGGTGCTCCCTACATATGGCCAAGGGGGCGCCACCCTTTAGAAATTCTAAAAAATGGGTCAAATTTTCCAAGGAAAAAGTGTGTTTTGACCTAGAAATGATGGGTTTCTTCCTCCCATATGATTTAGGGGTCATAGAAAACTGTTTTAAGGGTTTCAAGGGGTGATGACACCTCATGCAGTGAATTTTACACTTGGTAATGTGCATATGACACTTGTGACAGTGCATGCGACACTTACCGAGGTGCATATGTCAAGTTGCGACACTTGCGATGCTTAGGGTGAGATACCTAGGTCTGCAATTTTGGTGTGTAAAACTTGTGCAGTGCATTCTCAACCATAAATTTTATGATCCCATGATGTGAGATGGATTCCCTATGAAAGACATATTTCTATGCATGTGCAACCATGGTTTGTGGCGTCCTCCAAAGGAAAAATGCCATATTAAACATCCTGCCATGCTGCAGGTGGTCTAGTAAGTGAATATGTTGTAGATATATGACCTCATAGTGGCCTTCACAAGTGATATACCACTGCACCACCATAGAAATGTCTTGACATGGAATCATTAGTGAGGTTCTATCAAATCTTGTTTCTTTGCTGACCAGAGCTTCTCCTGGTTTGAGGAACCACTCCAGGATTTGAAGCTTAAACCTTCGTTGATAATACCAATGTTCCCTTGTTTGAGGAAGCCTGGTTACTTCGAATATCACCTCCTCTGTCACCTTTACCATTTTTCCTACCACTTTAGTCCTGATTTATCCGAAATTAATGGTAAATTTGAGTGCCACATCATCGTCATATCCTCGTAGCCTATTTAAGTACCACATCAGGAATCATCTTTACCTGAATTAGTTGTTGGTACTTTAGTAGTGGAGTTGCAACATCGACATTTAGAGTTACAAAAAAATCATTCAATATTTGTAGCAACAACATTCCAGAGTTGCAACACCATGGCTGCAAAATGGAGTTGCAGCAACAACATTATTCTCCCTTGCATATCCTAAAAATACTTTATTATTAAAAAAAACTTATGATAAAAAGGATCCTGACATAATCATCATGAAACCATGAATTTCCTCTATCTCTCTCTCTCACTTTTCATGCACCAACATAGGATGATTTTCAAAAAATAATCCCCACGTATTCCCCTAACAGTTTTCATACATGGGCTTCTTATTTTTTAAAAAAGGAATGAATCATTTAGTACAGGTTTTCCCTTGTTAACAATCTCTAGATCATTTTCGGGCCATCCACTAGTGATCCTTTTTAAAAAGGATTCCTTGGATATTTTTCTATGATATAATCGAAGCATGTGTCCATTTTCCATCAGAGGAGTTCTTTCTTCATCAATGGTATGAAGTTTGATGGTCCCAATGCCATACACAATATAAATATCATAAGGCCTGAGCCATCGAATGTGGAACTTCCCCCTAAAATATTTGAACTTGGAGTTAAATAATAAGGCCTAGTCTCCAAATTTAAATTTCTTCTTTTTAATTAACTTGTCATGCCAACAAGCTCTTTGATATTGTATTACTATTATGTGGTGCAAGGAATCTTGGCCAAGATAATTTAGTTCATTGATTTGGAGGAGTATCTGCTTCTAGGTTGTAGATAAATCCATTCCAAGTTGTACAATTCTTCTAAGTGTCTGGATCTTTGTTTCAATTGGAAATAGTACTCTGTTTTCATACACTAATTCATATGGGGTTGACCCAATAGTAGTCCTCCATGTTTTTTGATAGGCCCATAAAGCATCAGGGAGTCTTCCATCTTATTCCTTGAGGTGTAGTCTGACAGTCTTAGTGATGATAGCCTCAATAATGTTGTTTTTCCCTTCTACTTGTGCATTTTTTTGTGGTTGATATGGTGTAGTAACCATGTGTTTTATCTTATGTCTATCCATCAAATATTTAATGAGACTATAAGTGAATTTATTCCCTCCATCAATAACTATTTCCCGAGGTATCCCAAACCCGGTGAAGATTCTGTCATGAAGAAATCCTACTACTAATTTCTCTATCGCTGTCGAGAGTTCCTTGGATTCCATGCACTTTGTTACATAATTCCTATATACTAGGATTTAGGAGTTATGGTGGGAAGGAGGATTGATAGATCCCACAAAATCTAGGGCCCAATTATCAAAGGTTCCCAATACCAACTATGGCTACAATGGAATCTCATATGATTGCACCAGCCTTCCCATGCATTAGCAACTATATAACCTCTTTACATATTCCTTAGTGTCCTTGAATATATTGGGCCAATAGTACCCTTGATGAAGTACCTTGTACGTAGTCCTCTTGTCTGCAAAGTGGACCCAACATGGACAATCATGGAAAGATTTCAATATTTCATAGATCTCATCTTCTTACATGCATCTCTTGACTATGAGATCTAATAATATGTAGAAGAGACAACCATCGATCCATGAGAATATTCAATGTTTTTTGATGATATTCTACCACTATTTTGGAGATAAATGACATGGAAGTCTACCTACAACCAAGTAATTATCAATATTTGCAGACCAAGGAGAGTTAGTAGAAACTACAAATAGGTGCTCATCGGGGAAAGAATCTTCTACAAGAGGCTCATTCTCGTTAGATGTGAGTCTTGAAAGAAAATCAGTCACTATATTATCCTTCCCTGGTTTCTTCAAGATGGTTATATCATATTCTTGTAATAACAATAACCACCTAGTTACACTTCCATTAGTGATAGGTTTGTTCATTAAGTATTTTATGGCAATATGGTTAGTGTGCAATACTACTGGATATCCTGTAATGTACTCCCAAAACTTATTAATTGCATATATTATTGCAAGAAATTATTTTTTTGTTACCATGTAATTTTGCTCTACGGGCAAGAGATTTTTGTTGATATAGTAGTCTGTGTATGGATCATTCCCATCTAGTTTCCCCAAAACAACTCCAATAGTGGTTTTTGATGCATCCACGAAGATATGACATGGGAGTGACCAATTGGGCCCTCTTAAAATAGGATCCTCAAACACCTTAGATTTCATTCTTTCAAATACATGTTGGCAACTTTCTGTCCACAATAACTTAGAATTTTTGTTAAGAAAAGAAAATAATGGACGGGAAATTTGTGAAAAAAATTCAACAAAGTGATAGTAGTAACCAACATTTCCTAAGAAACTTCGTACCTCTTTTTGGGAATGCGGAGTCAGAAATTTTATTATTAAATTGATTTTTGTCGGATCCACTTGGATGTCTTTAGATGAAATTTGGTGCCCCAATAAGATTCCATCAATCAACATCATTGCACATTTCAAATTACTCAGAGAAACTTTAGATTCCTTACACATTATTAACGTTTTCTCTAGATTTGTTAATGCCTCATCAAATTCGCTACCATATGTCGTAAATTCATCCATATAAATTTCCACACAATCATGAATTAGATCAGAAAATATACCAATTACAGTTCTTTGAAAGGTGGAAAGAGTGTTACATACATTGAATGGAATTTTACGATAGGAAAATTTCCCCATTCGATATGTAAACTCTTGTATTGATCCTCATGCACAATTTGGATTTGGTAATACCCAATGAATCTATCGAGAAAAAAAAAATTCTTTCTTGTCAATGTATCCAGGACCTGGTCAATGAATGAAAGTGGAAAATGGTCCTTGTGTGTTTCTTTTTTTAGTTCTCGATAATCCACACAATTCTTCCATTTCCCATTCTTATTTGGTACAATTAAAAGAGGGGAGACCCACTGACTGTCAGAAATTGGATAGATAAAGTTTGATCAAATAAATTTATGTAGTTCTTGTTTTACTATATCCCTCGATGATGGATTCATTCAGTGCTAGGGTTAGCAGACGGGTCTAGATCCTTCCATAATGTATATATGGTGTGTGCACAAGTCATGATGGATTCCCTTCATGTCAGAGTAATCCTAGGTGAAGTAATTTCTATGATTTTGTAGCACTTTCACTAGGTGCTCTCTTTGTTGTTTAGTCAACCCCAAATTAATATTCAAAGTCTTTCTAGGGATGATTTCTATAGTTTCTGTGGTGGACCCTTGGTATTCTTCATATGAGGACTCATGTTCTAAAGGTGAATTACTTGTTGAGGCAAGAGAATCCTATGTTTTTGGATGCATAACACGGTCAAGAACATGTGATTTGGATAAAGGAGAAGAAGAGGCTATGAAATCATTGATTTCATCATCCTCAGTATTCTCTCAGATAGCAAGTTACTGATCTATATAGAAAACTTGATGACCTTATCCTTCTTCATCACTATCTTCTTTGTCAGCTCACAATGGTGCTTCGAAATACGTGTTGGGTTTGGAGGGAGGATACAAGGTTAATTGTTTTGTAGAGGTCCCATGGGAAATGGTCATGCTTCCAAACCTACAACTAATGTAAGCATCAACAGTGGCCATCCATGGCCATCCCAAGAATAAAGGATACCCTCC
>JASDQU010103904.1:52688-72099 GCA_032191745.1 Picea mariana | reverse complement strand
TGGTTTCTTCAAGATGGTTATATCATATTCTTGTAATAACAATAACCACCTAGTTACACTTCCATTAGTGATAGGTTTGTTCATTAAGTATTTTATGGCAATATGGTTAGTGTGCAATACTACTGGATATCCTGTAATGTACTCCCAAAACTTATTAATTGCATATATTATTGCAAGAAATTATTTTTTTGTTACCATGTAATTTTGCTCTACGGGCAAGAGATTTTTGTTGATATAGTAGTCTGTGTATGGATCATTCCCATCTAGTTTCCCCAAAACAACTCCAATAGTGGTTTTTGATGCATCCACGAAGATATGACATGGGAGTGACCAATTGGGCCCTCTTAAAATAGGATCCTCAAACACCTTAGATTTCATTCTTTCAAATACATGTTGGCAACTTTCTGTCCACAATAACTTAGAATTTTTGTTAAGAAAAGAAAATAATGGACGGGAAATTTGTGAAAAAAATTCAACAAAGTGATAGTAGTAACCAACATTTCCTAAGAAACTTCGTACCTCTTTTTGGGAATGCGGAGTCAGAAATTTTATTATTAAATTGATTTTTGTCGGATCCACTTGGATGTCTTTAGATGAAATTTGGTGCCCCAATAAGATTCCATCAATCAACATCATTGCACATTTCAAATTACTCAGAGAAACTTTAGATTCCTTACACATTATTAACGTTTTCTCTAGATTTGTTAATGCCTCATCAAATTCGCTACCATATGTCGTAAATTCATCCATATAAATTTCCACACAATCATGAATTAGATCAGAAAATATACCAATTACAGTTCTTTGAAAGGTGGAAAGAGTGTTACATACATTGAATGGAATTTTACGATAGGAAAATTTCCCCATTCGATATGTAAACTCTTGTATTGATCCTCATGCACAATTTGGATTTGGTAATACCCAATGAATCTATCGAGAAAAAAAAAATTCTTTCTTGTCAATGTATCCAGGACCTGGTCAATGAATGAAAGTGGAAAATGGTCCTTGTGTGTTTCTTTTTTTAGTTCTCGATAATCCACACAATTCTTCCATTTCCCATTCTTATTTGGTACAATTAAAAGAGGGGAGACCCACTGACTGTCAGAAATTGGATAGATAAAGTTTGATCAAATAAATTTATGTAGTTCTTGTTTTACTATATCCCTCGATGATGGATTCATTCAGTGCTAGGGTTAGCAGACGGGTCTAGATCCTTCCATAATGTATATATGGTGTGTGCACAAGTCATGATGGATTCCCTTCATGTCAGAGTAATCCTAGGTGAAGTAATTTCTATGATTTTGTAGCACTTTCACTAGGTGCTCTCTTTGTTGTTTAGTCAACCCCAAATTAATATTCAAAGTCTTTCTAGGGATGATTTCTATAGTTTCTGTGGTGGACCCTTGGTATTCTTCATATGAGGACTCATGTTCTAAAGGTGAATTACTTGTTGAGGCAAGAGAATCCTATGTTTTTGGATGCATAACACGGTCAAGAACATGTGATTTGGATAAAGGAGAAGAAGAGGCTATGAAATCATTGATTTCATCATCCTCAGTATTCTCTCAGATAGCAAGTTACTGATCTATATAGAAAACTTGATGACCTTATCCTTCTTCATCACTATCTTCTTTGTCAGCTCACAATGGTGCTTCGAAATACGTGTTGGGTTTGGAGGGAGGATACAAGGTTAATTGTTTTGTAGAGGTCCCATGGGAAATGGTCATGCTTCCAAACCTACAACTAATGTAAGCATCAACAGTGGCCATCCATGGCCATCCCAAGAATAAAGGATACCCTCCTAGAGAAAATTTGGGTTGGAGGATCATAAATTTGGTGGGATATTCCCATGAATCTACAAATATCAGTACGTCTTCCAGGATTCCCTCTAGTTTGATAATTGATGTATCGACAAGTTGGAGTATAGTTAGGGTTTATTTAAGACCGGTGATTCCTAAGGCTTTCATAACAGTGCCAGAAATGTTATGGCATTGTAACAATGCCAAAAAGATTACAAACTGATCTTGTCTTGTTCTACCAGATCTTTGAAACCCAACAAAAGAAACGACACTGAAATCGGATGACCGGAGCTCTCAGAAATGGCCCACAAAGGTGCGCTCCTCAATAGCTTCCCTGCATAAAAATGGATTTGGCTTGGAAAATATTTAGCATAAACCTTATCTGAATTTCCTCCATGGCTTAAATAAGCCCTTGTTTATATATATCTAAAGTTGGTAACCATCTCCCAAATTTTCCCCAAGATCTGGCCTCCAAAAGGGCCCAATATCCCCCAAAAATCTCCAAATCTACTGAATAAAATCACTTAATATAAGGTATAATCCCACTTTGTAACAAATATTGGGATAAGTCCCTCAGACCACAGGCACATGCCCCTTTACACAATCACATGAATACATGTGGCCAAGCGCCAACCACATAGGGCCTGTGCGTTAGCCTCTCTTCCGCTAACTCTAGTCGTATTGGCACCATAATAGAACCAGGATCCAATCAGTGTGCCTGGCCTTTGGTCACCGCCCCGAGTCTCATGGTGTATGGGTGATATTCCGTATCCCCCATGTTGTGCTTTGTTGTTGGATTATAGCACCTGGATGCTAGAGTGTGTATGTATGGATATGATATGACTGTGGGTTGGGGCTAGACCCCAATCCTTTCCACCTCCGCATTAACCCTTGGTGGAATTCAAATAAAATGTTCGCCCTTTGTATAAAAAGTGTCATATACAGGTGGGCGGGCTAGCCCGGACCTACCAATCCATAGCCCAGTGGGAGGTCGCGTGATCGACATGGAGTTCAACCAATTTTTTCAATAACCGAACAACCAATAATAGGGTACCACGTGGCAACCCATGTTTGGGCCATGTGGCACCGTACCATACGCAGAGAGTATTGCCAAGTTTTTCTTGAAAATTCATCCAGCTGTCTAACATATTCCACATCACATGCCACGTAAACGTTGTACGAACGTGACACGTGTCACCCTTGCAGTGGTGACACATGTCACTCCTTGATTGGCCCACCTATCTGTCCACATCAACAGTTCGTACAAGCAGTTTGGAGTCAAACTACTTTTGGGCCCACGATCTTCCTCAAGTCTCCACGTGTCCTCCTAACGAAACCACGGTTTGGATTGTGGCCCGTCGTCGATATTTTAAGCTTCATGCAACTCACGTCCCCGCAATGCAACGGGATCGTTGATCTCGCAATCTTGATGATACTGTTTGAATCGACGGTTCAGATCTACGCCTCTCAAATCTATAGACCAAGTCTGTCCCTCCTAGATCAATGAGTGTGATCTTTTCACAATTCTGGACTTCGAGGTTTTGAAATCTCAAACCTTGCTTCTTTTGTACTTCAACCTTCCAGAGCTGATGATCTACAGACACCTGTCCTGCTCGATCAATGGTCTTGCTTCCACTTTGGGTGTTTGACCATTCAACCCAAATCAACGGTCCTCCAACCCTCTTCTCGATCGACGGTCGAGATCTCCTTCGAGTTTCAGACTTCTAAGATCTCAAATCTAAAAATATTTCCCCAATAAATTTTATCTGAAGGCTACAATCCTTTAACGCGTGACCTCATGATCTGACGATCTAGGATTAATTTGGGTTTCACCTAGAGCTCACAGATTTGCACCATGTGTCCTCTGAATCCAACGGCTATGAATCACTTTGGGACTTTACCCAGAGTTCACGGATTCACACCACGTCTCCCTTAGATCTATCGGTCCAGGTTCACTTCGAGTCTTCGGGCATTCAGGGTTCAGAAATCTCAGTTCTCAAACTGAAACCCTACTACAATCTTCCCAGAGCTCTCGATCTGTTGACAACTGTCCCCTTGCCAATCGATGGCTCACGACTCTTCGTCTCTTCGGGCTTCAAGTGTTTCAACACTTCGACCTTCACCTTCCTCTGGATCTCTCGACCTGTTGACATGTCTCCTCCTAGATCCAACGGTCCATATTTGCTCTGGCACTTTGGCTCTCCGTGCTTCAGGAATCTCAAGTTTCAAACTTGCCTCCTCCCAGACTCACGGTATCTAACGGCTGACATCCACTCTGGCGATCCAATGCTTCAAGTTTACCCTGAACAATATGATAGCTCATATTTGTTCCTGCGATTAGACGACTAAGATTCTACTTCAGGTTTCTGGCTCTTCGGGCTTCAAAAACTTCGAGTCTCAAACCTTGACAGGTTTTCTCTCTTATGAATGCAAACATTAAGACTCGTGCACCTTCCTCAGATATGACGGTTGTAGATCCTTTTCACTATGATCCAACGACCATTGTTGCTCCTCCTTCTGAGCTTATTATTTCTCCCACTTGGAAGATTTATCAGTCTTCAAAGGTTTCGAACCTTTTCTCCTCCTACGATTCCTACTCTTGGATCTCGTCAACACTTATGATAAGTGCTATCCCTTTTGAGCTTACGAACTTGAAACAAGTTTACCTCTTGGACCTCATCTGCACTTCTGAGAAGAGATTATCTCTTATGAGCTTGGTTCTTAGGGGATCTCGAGTTCCCACATACTCCTTACATTAATCTGCTCGTGTTAGATCAACGGTCCATGACCTTCCTTGATCCAATGGCCTAGATCACATCGCAACTTCGGGTTTCAGAAGTTTAGTCGCACCAACGTGCAATTTTCCCAATGTGTGGATTCTAATCTCGCCAATCCAACGGTCAAGGAAGGTCCCAATAGATGCTTGGATCTACAATCCAAATTTCATCGCTACTTCGGGTTTCGGGGGGTTTAGTCACACCAACGTGTGACTATCCCATCGAACGAACTCTCAGCTCACAAATCCTACGGTCAAGGTGGGTCCCAATAGATCCTTAGATCTATGGTCCATATCACATCGCAACTTCAGGTTTCGGATTTCAGAGAATCCATCCCCTTCACGATGATTACCAATATTCGTCGAACTTGCGAAGACTGAAGGAATCGAGGCATTAACGTCTGCGCTCCTGCTTCAAATCTAACGGTCGTGACAGACCTTAGATTCTCCCAAATGGATCTCATTCATTCATCTTCCAATCGAAAGGATATTCCCTTACGATACTTAAATCTCACTATCCTTCCTGAGCTTCGTCAGTTATGAATGACCTAAGAGTGTTACGCTCTTTCTACTGGACTTAACACTTAGAATAATTTCTGCGTACCCCTTCCACTCATTCATCAAGTCTAGAACTTAAGTGGTTCTCGATTTTTGTTTGCCTTGTAGAGAGCCTATGCATATCTGCACTACCTCTCCTGAGCGTAACATACTTTGTCCTTCAAGGGACTCAAAATGACTAGGAGGTTTGACATATGTTCATGAAACTGTGTCCAAGGTCGATGGACATACAGTTCATGACTCTAGCTTAAGCCACCATAGGATGCAAGCATTTATGAGTATAAAACATGTCCTATCCATATGATTTCCTACTTGCCTAGTTTCACATTCAAGCAGATACAAAAGGAAGAAATACAATATAAATCATTAAGAAAATATAACCATCCCTGCAACATTCATAGGATATCCACATTTAACTCACAGTACGACTTAAATACACAAGATATGCGATTACTTATCTATTACATGTGGTAGCCAACTAACTTACTGTGGGTGTTCATCCTTACACCCTAACATAGGCTCAGAGGCATTCATTCTTATCACTCTGGCCACCCCCGTGCCAAGCCATGATATCACCAGGGAACTCTCGTAATTCTCAAGGATTCTTTCTCTGTTCAGCTTCTGCTCGGGTTCTGTTCTCTGCA
The DNA here is from genome assembly GCA_032191745.1 of Picea mariana. NCBI lineage: Eukaryota > Viridiplantae > Streptophyta > Pinopsida > Pinales > Pinaceae > Picea > Picea mariana. Next base: position 66,322 of record JASDQU010103904.1, on the reverse strand, counting down.
ACTTTCAGATATTTCTCTCTATTATGGCCTCAACAAGGTTTATCAGATGCTCACTCAGCATCAAGCTCTCATCCTTCTATTCAATATCCCCTAGAGAGCATCGTGCATCTCCCTTACAAGCTTGCGCTCTCGTCCCGTCTTCTTCAAATCAAATGGTCGTGACAAACCTTAGATTCTCTTGAACGGATCTCGTTCGTTCACCTTCCAATCGAAAGGATATTCCCTTTCAATACTTAAATCTCATTATCCTTCCTGAGATTTGTTTGTTATGAAGGACCTAAGAGCGTTACGCTCTTTCTATTGGACTTACCACTTAGAAGAATTTTGGTGTACCCCTTGCGCTCATTCGTCAAGGCTGGAACTTAAGTGGTTCTCGATTTATGCTTGCCTCATAGAGAGCCTATGCATATCTGCACTACCTATCCTGAGCGTAATAGACTCCATCCTTCAAGGGAGTCAGAATGACTAGGAGGATTGACATGCATTCATGAAATTGTGTCCAAGGTCGATGGACATACAGTTCATGACTCTAGCTTAAGCCACCACAGGACGCAAGTATTTACAAGTATAAAAAATGTCATATCATATGATTTCCTACTTGCCTAATTTCAGATTCAAGAAGATACAAAAGAAGTAAATACAGTATAAATCATTAAGCAAACATAACCATCCCTGCAACATTCATAGGATATCCACATTTAACTCAGAGTACCACTTAAATACACAAGATATGCGATTACTTATCTATTACAGGTGGTAGCCAACTAACTGATTGTGGGTGTTCATCCTTCGACCCTACCATAGGCTCGGAGGCCTTCATTCGTGGCACTCTGGCCACCCCCATGCCAAGCCATGATATCACTAGGGAACTCTCGCAGTTCTCAAGGATTCTTTCTCTGTTCAGCTTCTGCTCGAGTTCTATTCTCTACAACTTTCAGATATTTCTCTATGTTATGGCCTCGACGAGGTTTATCAGATGCTCACTCAGCATCAAGCTCGCGGCCTTCTATTCAATATCCCCTAGAGAGCTTCGTGCATCTCCCTTACGAGCTTGTGCTCTCGTCCCCTCTCTCCTCCCTTGTTGTCCGTGTGTATCTATCTTACCTTCCTTCTTTTGGAAGGTTTCTGAACCATCATGTTCCTTCTATCAGAAGGAATCTTAGGTCTGTAGGTCTCTGTGGTACTTTGGGATGACATTTTGTAGCTAGACCATGCTCTCATTCATGGGGGTGGTTGATAATTCAACCACTGGTCCTTTATTTATTAACTGATTTCTCTCCTTAGGATCCGAAGGAGTTTTATCATCCTCATCAAGAGAAATTTGGGGTTATTTGATATAATGAACCCTCTCATATAGTTTTCACATTCTTCCTCTAGTGATATCATGGCCAGTACTTTCAAGGCTTCACCCCCACAGTCAGTTATTGGAAACTCAAACAATAATACATTTACATTGTCCACATGTCTTAGCATGGTAATTCCTATTTTATGATTAATTACAAACTGGGGGAAATGGGGATATTACAATTCCCTGCCCCTTAAAGGAACACTATCCTCGATGTTCTTCCTCAAAAAAACCTGTCATGCCTTTTGCGTTCAGTTGTTTCAGAAATATTGATTTTTCTCTCTCGGTTAGGTCCTTTTTCAAACCCTTAATCTTTGTCACCTGCTTTCAGTAATTCTTGGACAATCAAGCACGTTATTTATAGTCTTATGTGAAAACATTGCATAAAAATTTCTAGGAAAAATTTCATAATCTTAGCACAATAATTATCTGCGCAGCTTGTGGATTTGTATCCACATGGTTGTTTTGTTATCTAGGCTCATTCTTTTTCCTTGACATACCCATTGGGTGCATGGCCCCAATCAATAGTTTACAATAACTATCAAGGTTTCATCTTCCTTGGGGTCACTCACCCTCCAAGCCCAGGCTCGGGCATCCCCTTCACTGCTATACAGTCCCTCAGGTGATTCATCTTGCCTGACCAAGGTTTTCTCGCACAGAAAGAATTCCAGAGACTCTATCGATTCTTACAGTCGAGGCATCCCTCAGACTTGCTCTGTCTAAGCGTCCCTCCAGCTTGTGTTACCTCAACACAATATATTCTAGGCGATCATGGCTTACCACAAGGTTCTCATGGCTCAACGGTAGCAATTTTTCATGCTTTTACAGCTTGACAACCTTCTGGCTCAGCTAAAATTAGGGATGAAGGTTACTCTCCTTCTCCCAACTCAATCACAGATAAAGACGAAGGTTACTCTCCTTCTCCCAACTCAATCATAGATAGGGATGAAGGTTACTCTCCTTCTCCCGAGTCAGTCTTTATTTCATTCCATCGAATTATACTCTTTCTCACTTGTATCACAGAGATATAAAAATTCACGAGACATCATCATAAATTTTAAATTCAAAAATNCCTTAGGATCCGAAGGAGTTTTATCATCCTCATCAAGAGAAATTTGGGGTTATTTGATATAATGAACCCTCTCATATAGTTTTCACATTCTTCCTCTAGTGATATCATGGCCAGTACTTTCAAGGCTTCACCCCCACGGTCAGTTATTGGAAACTCAAACAATAATACATTTACATTGTCCACATGTCTTAGCATGGTAATTCCTATTTTATGATTAATTACAAACTGGGGGAAACGGGGATATTACAATTCCCTCCCCCTTAAAGGAACACTATCCTCGATGTTCTTCCTCAAAAAAACCTATCATGCCTTTCGCATTCAGTTGTTTTAGAAATATTGATTTTTCTCTCTCGGTTAGGTCCTTTTTCAAACCCTTAATCTTTGTCACCTGCTTTCAGTAATTCTTGGACAATCAAGCACGTTAATTATAGTCTTATGCGAAAACATTGCATAAAAATTTCTAGGAAAATTTTCATAATCTTAGCACAATAATTATCTGCGCAGCTTGTGGATTTGTATCCACATGGTTGTTTTGTTATCTAGGCTCATTCTTTTTCCTTGACATACCCATTGGGTGCATGGTCCCAATCAATAGTTTACAATAACTATCAAGGTTTCATCTTCCTTGGGGTCACTCACCCTCCAAGCCCAGGCTCAGGCATCCCCTTCACTGCTATACAGTCCCTTGGGTGATCCATCTTTCCCTACCAAGGTTTTCTCGCACAGAAAGAATTCCAGAGACTCTATCGATTCTTACAATCGAGGCATCCCTAAGACTTGCTCTGTCTAAGCGTCCCTCCGGCTTGTGTTACCTCAACACAATATATTCTAGGCGATCATGGCTTACCACAGGGTTCTCATGGCTCAGCGGTAGAAATTTTTCATGCTTTTACAGCTTGACAACCTTCTGGCTCAGCTAAAGTTAGGGATGAAGGTTACTCTCCTTCTCCCAACTCAATCGTAGATAGGGATGAAGGTTACTCTCCTTCTCCCAACTCAATCATAGATAGGGATGAAGGTTACTCTCCTTCTCCCGAGTCAGTCTTTATTTCATTCCATCGAATTATACTCTTTCTCACCTGTATCACAGACATATAAAAATTCATGAGACATCATCATAAATTTTAAATTCAAAAATTTCTTGTAAATTTGTGACCCATAGATATCCAAATTCCACATTTTGTTTCCATATTTATTTCACACAGGAAACATATTCATAATTATGGGACTTTCCTTCCCATAGCGGTTTGGCTCAGCATGCAATTGACCTTCCTTATGGCTTTGAACGTTGCCATAATCAAGACTCCTTTGTTTCCTGCACTTTCAACTTCAATCAGCCAAACAAATTGTTAGTTTCCATGAATATACATTTTATTGCACCTTTATAATGTCATCACAAACAATTTCAGAATTGTGCATACTAACAATCAAATTCACTTTTTCAAAAAGGAAATACCATTCCTTGTAGTTTGGCTCAGTAGGCGATTGGTCTTCCTTATGGGATTACAATACTGCTATATCCAAGACCCATTTTCTCTTGCAATTTCAACAGTCCTCAGCCAAACAAATTGTTAGTTTCTCATGCATCCATGTATATATATCTATATTCAAAACCATGCATACTAACATTTCATCTCATCTGTATAAACATGAAAGGGAGTCCCACTCCTTTCCTATGCCTCATTTCAACATACCAAACCTTTCGAAACATAATTCAACATTTTAAAGGATTTAAAAAATGTGCCAGTATTCATGGCCACATTCATACCCAATGCACTCATGCATTGATTTGAAGTTTGTCGCACTTTTTGACGGGTTCTTGGCCATGGTGTGTTGGAATTTAACCAACCTTTTCACCACATGGATTATTTATTTTCATTCACTCTTACAACAGGACCATGCTTCCTGCTATAGGCCGATCACAATCCCAAATCAGTACACATGAAACTCAAAAGTTTCACATGAATGCCTTTAAGCATTCTTCCTTCATTAATAACTAGGGTGCCAACACTTATGGCCACCCAATTTGTTTTCCTTCCATGCTTACATAATGTAAGTAAAACATTGGAAGGTCCTCCTTCCTTACTGAAAATTCCATTGTCTGTCCTTTATGCAAACATGCATTTCCTTGAAGCAGTTCCATGCAACGTGATATCTATGCGCACTTTTGTTTCCAATCGTTCCTTGATTGGTCCATGTATTCATGACATATCAGTTCATGAATTATTCTGAGGATTACAATCAGTCTTTACTACCGAAGGTTCACACCTCCATCATTCAGGTTCTCCTTCCTGAATCATACCCTACTTGGGTATCCAAGGCATACAACTGCCTTTCAATGTTTCATACATAATATTAAGATCGTAAAACATTTCAGAAGGGATTCTTACCCAATCCCTTCATACCTTGTGCCACATAGGCATGAACATTTTTATATCAGTTATGGCTGCTAGCACCCCTCTCTGATATTACCCCATCAGTGGTGCTCCATGGGGAATTTTTAAGTCCCTTCAACAATCTTTCAACAAGGACCTTCTCATAGTCATCCTCTGATTGAGGTTGTTCGTTATTGGCAATTGTCTTTCTCAACGGTTCCAATCTTATTTATTTCTACACATGACATACATCATAAGCACATTAGTCGTCATGTAAATTAAAATGCAATTACCAGAGCATTTAAATTAATAAAGTATTTTCAGACATGTACTAGCATATCTGTATGCACTTCATCACATTATCCTTAATGTTTTCATGAGTGCAACACAACAGTTCTCAATCGTTTTTAAAGTAGAACAACCATCATCACTATGGTGTCAAAACATTTACTTTCAGCAGCGTACTAGCTTTCTCATCCCAGAGAAAAACATAATACACAACAAGAAAAGAATTGAGGGCTCTCCCCTTCTTTAAATTTTTTCTACATCCCTGGGACTTTTCAGTCCAGCTAAGTTATTTATAATGCCTCGCTGTATTTTCTCTGCTTTTGAAATTTTACTCCCTGTTGGGATCTTCCTACTCCTTTCCTTGAGCTGCCTTGGTTAGACCTCACCCTAACCCTTTTTGGAATACAACAGCATGTTTAATAGAAAACTTTTTGTTCATAATGGATCATGAACCTGTGCATCCAACACATTACCATTCGGTTATTGGAATGCTCAATATTCATTTATTAGTCTTCTACTCATTACATGATGTTTTTCAAAATGCAATCCAGGATTCTGGTATATATATATGTATTCATATAAACTTGTGGCTTACTTCTTAATTCTCAACAGTCATTAAGGTTGTGACTTTGTTTTCCTGACAGAGTCTTCACACGGTTCCTCCATAGGGAATTCCTTCAGCATGCAACTTCCTTATTGCAAATCCATCACTATCGGTGCTAGACTCAACCTTGAGTTAGTTTTTATCTGTTTACCAAATATTCATTAAGGAATATAAACATGCATCTTTTTCATGTACCTAATTACATATCCATACGTATTCTGGTTTTGTTAACTTACATCCATGATGTATTTAACCATATTCATAAGCCTAAGTCTGCATGTAGCTGTCATAGGTATATTTCATAGCCCACATACATCTTTACTTTTAAGATCAATCAACTCAGGATTGTTCACAATCCTTCTCATGTGATTCCCAAAGGCATAATCATTTGCCTCTTATTATGACAACATAGCATCTTTTCTCATTTACCCTTCTATCTAATCATATTAGTATTCCCTGAGGAAAGGGAATACATTCCCCTCAAGGTATTACTTGGAATAGAACTTTCATGAATCTTCATAATGGAGTCAGCCATGCTTCCATAGTATTCGTTTAATCTGGACAAGAGCAATTATTGCTTTATATTTCCCTCATTAGGGAAACCATATGGTGCCACTGCCTACAACTATACTCTTTCATCATACACGTGCATCACTTGCACGTTTAATATCATTCATACCTAACTGTTGTCGATATAAGGCTTCATATTAAGAAGCTTCACAATGCATTAAACCTGTTCACTCAAGCACAATTAAACACAGGTAAGTTTTCATCATGATAGCTTATTGCTTACACCTTTTCCATGTCATTCACACACATGAACATATCAGGATTCTATATCCTTTCTCCAAGGATTTTCCAAGCATCCTTATGATCATGTATACACATTTGTGTATATGTAGGTGTATCTATTGCACCTTTTTACCTAATTCATTCACTTAATAGTTTAATTTCACCATTAATGTCCTTTAGTTTGAGATTTCAGTCACTTACAGGACTAATCTCATAGTCATATCTTGTGTTGATGTTGCCTTCTCTCATGGCTATAACCAACCAGGGTCACTTTCCTCTTTATGTGACAAAGTCTTAGCAAGAAAACCTCCTTGCCTCAGCATCCATAGGGTCTTACCCATCTCACTTTTCTCTGGTCATTAGGAGTTATATACTCCCATTTTAATATAAAGCAGTARCTATAACTGCCAAGGATCCTACCTGATCCTATMARATTCATTTAAGTCCACAAAGGTATTAACCATTATACAATCCACCATCATCARTGCCTGAAGTTCCAACTGCCCATGCTTAGAAGCAGTGTTAAKAACAMCAGTTCATYCRTCCTTCGGGCTTCAGCTGCCCTTRACAGAACCCTGCCACCTTCATCTATCCACATTCAAGTATTATTATAAATGTTAATTAGTATATCCCTACTCTGGTAAGAGTAGTCATCACTTTGACAAGGACTAAAGAAATTATTCTGCTGAAATTCAACAAGAATTCCCAAAATAATAGGTTCAATCTGCAGTCCTTCCCCTCAAGGAGTAAATGCAGATAACGATATCTCCTTGCCCGACTCATACATGAGCCCAAGAAGGCCTAGTGTTGTAACCATGCTCTGATACCAATTTGTAACACACCCAAGATGGGGAAATAATAATAAAAAAAAGTGTCCTCCTTACAGTAACAAATCCTCTTTCTCTCTACGGGTTCTTATTTGGAAAGTCTAGGATTCAGCCCGAGCCTCTGATCAATATTCTTCGATTCTAAATCAAATGAGACTTTGATACCATGATGGTCTCACCTCTAAATCCGACACATGCCCTTTCGGCCTCTGGTGTAGGTCTTATGATACCCGTGTCCTTCTCCTTCACGCTTCAGCGAAGACTTAGAGTTGGAGTTAGCCCTTTTTCTCTTGGCCTCTCCTCAAATGTGACATTGGCGATGACAACGCGATTAGGGGTGCAACCACAAGCGATTTGGATTCAAAATACTTTTGGGCCCGCATTCCTCCTCAAGTCTCCATGTGTCCTTCGGATGAAACCATGGTTTAGATTGTGGCTCGCCCTCAATATTTTAAACTTCGCGCAACTCTTGTTCCCACAATGCTACGGTATTTCCGATCTCGTGATCTTGACGATATTGTCTGAATCGACGGTTCATATCTGCACCTCTCAAATCTATAGACTAGATCTGTCCCTCCTAGATCAACGACTATGATCTCTTCGCAATTTCGGACTTCGGGGTTTTGAAATCTTAAACCCTACTTCTTCCATACTTCAACCTTCTGAAGTTGATGATCTGTAGAAACCTGTCTTGCTCAATCAACAGTTGCTTCCACTTCAGGTGTTTGACCATTCAACCTAAATCAACAGTCCTCCAACCCTCCTCTCGATCGACGGTCGAGATCTGCTTCGGGTTTCGAACTTCTGAGATCTCAAATCGAAAACCTTTTCCCCAATGAATTTTATCCAAAGGCTACAATCCTTTGACGCGTTTCCTCTTAATCTGATGATTGAGGAATACTTTGGGTCTTCACCTGGAGCTCACAAATTTGTGCCACGTGTCCTCTGAATCCAATGAATATGAAACACTTTGGGACTTTACCCGGATTCACGGATTCACGCCACGTCTCCCTTATATTTGTCAGTCCAGGTTCACTTCGGGTCTTCGGGCCTTTAGGGTTCGACAATCTCAGTTCTCAAAATGAAACCCCACTACAATATTCTCGGAGCTCTTGATTTGTTGACAAGTGTCCCCTTTCAAATTGATGGCTCACAACTCTTCGGGCTTCCGGTGTTTCAACACTTCGACCTTCACCTTCCTCCGGATCTCCTGACCTATTGACACATGTCCTCCTGGATCCAATGGTCCAGATTTTCTCTGGCTCTCTATGCTTTGGGAATCTCAAGTTTCAAACTTTCCTCCTCCCAGACTCATGGTATTTGACGGCTCATATCCAATCTAGTGATCCGATGCTTGAATTTTTCCCCAAACAATCTGATGGCTCAGATCTGTTCCTCCGATCGGAGGACTGAGATTCTACTTCGGGTTTCCGGCTCTTCAGGATTCAGAAACTTTGAGTCTTAAACCTTGACAGGTTCTCTCTCCTGTGTGTGCGAATGTTAAGACTCGTGCACCTTCCTCAGATCCGATGGTTGTCGATCCTTTTCACTATGATCCAACGACCATTGTCGCTCCTCCTTCTGAGCTTTTTATTTCTCCCACTTGGAAGATTTATCAGTCTTCAAAGGTTTCAAACCTTTTCTCATCCTATGAGTCCTACTCTTGGATCTCGTGAACACTTATGATAAGTGTTATCCCTTCCGAGCTTACAAACTTGAAACAAGTTCGCCTCTTGGACCTCATGTACGCTTCTGAGAAGTGGTTATCTCTTCTGAGCTTCATTCTTAGGGGATCTCAAGTTCCCACATAATCCTTGCGTTAATATGCTCACGTCAGATCAACGGTCCACAAGCTTCCTTGATCCAATGGTCCATATCACATCGTAACTTCGGATGTGCACTCCGATCTCAACAATCCAACATGCGATTCTCCTGATGTGCACTCCGATCTCACCAATCCAATGGTCAAGGAGGGTCCTGATAGATCATTGGATCTACGGTCCATATTTCATCGTTACTTTGGGTTTCGGGGGGTTTGGTCACACCAATGCGCTATTCTGTCGTCGCGTGAACTCTGAGCTCACGGATCCTACAGTCAAGGTGGGTCCCGATATATCCTTAGAAGTATAGTCGAGATCGCATCGTGACTTCGGGTTTTGGATTTCAGAGAATTCGTCCCCTTCACAATGATTAGCAACATTCGTCGAACTTGCAAAGACTGAAGGAATCGAGGCGTTAACGTCTGCGCTCCTTATTCAAATCGAACGGTCATGACAGACCTTAGATTCTCTCGAATGGATCTCATTTGTTCATCTTCCAATCGAAAGGATATTCCCTTCCGACACTTAAATCTCGCTATCCTTCCTGAGCTTCATTAGTTATGAATGAACTAAGAGAATTATGCTCTTTCTATTGGACTTAACACTTAGAATAGTTTCTGCATACCCCTTGCACTCATTCGTCAAGTCTGGAAGTTAAGTGGTTCTTGGTTTCTGATTGCCTCGCAGAGAGCCTGTGCATATCTGCACTACCTCTCCTGAGCGTAATAGACTTCCTCCTTAAAGGGACTCAGAATGAATAGGAGGTTCGACATGCGTTCATGAAACTGTGTCCAAGGTCGACAGACATACAATTCATAACTCTAGCTTAAGCCACCCTAGGATGCAAGAATTTCTGAGTATAATACATGTCCTATCCATATGATTTCCTACTTGCCTAATTTCACGTTCAAGCATATACAAAATAAGGAAATACAATATAAATCATTACGCAAACATAACCATCCCTGCAACATTCATGGGATATCCACATTTAACTCAGAGTACCACTTAAATACACAAGATATGCGATTACTTATCTATTATAGGTGGTAGCCAACTAACTGACTCTGGATGTTCATCCTTCTACCCTAACATAGGCTCAGAGGCATTCATTCATATCACTCTGGCCACCCTCATGCCAAGCCATGATATCACCAGGGAACTCTCACAGTTCTCAAGTATTCTTTCTTTGTTCATCTTCTGCGCGGGTTCTGTTCTCTGCAAATTTTAGATATTTCTCTTTGTTATGGCCTCGGCGAGGTTTATCAGATGCTCACTCAGCATCAAGCTCGCAGCCTTCTATTCATTATCCCTCGGAGATCTCTGTGCATCTCCCTTACAATCTTGCGCTCTCGTCCCCTCTCTCCTCTCTGGTTTTCTGTGTGTATCTATTTTACCTTCCTTCTTTTGGAAGGTTCCTGACCCATCACGTTCCTTCTGTCAAAAGGAAGCTTGGGTCTGCAGGTCTCTATGGTACTTCTGGTTGACATTCTGTAGCTAGACCATGCTCCCATTCATGGGGGTGGTTGATAATTCAACCACTAGTCCTTTCTTCATTAACTGATTTCTCTCCTTGGGATCCGAAGGAGGTTTATCATCCTCACCAAGGGAAATTTGGGGTTATTTGATATAATGAACCCTCTCGTATAGTTTTCACATTCTTACTCTAGTGATATCATGGCCAGTACTTTCAAGGCTTCACCCCCACAGTCAGTTATTGGCAACTCAAACAATAATACATTTACATTGTCCACATGCCTTAGCATGATGATTTCTATTTTATGATTAATTTTTAAGAAAACCCTAGAAAACAAAGAAGAACTAAACATAAACCCTCTAAAGTATTTGATGAAGTCATTTCCCCTCAATAATCACCATACCAAATTCTACAAAAGAAGAAAACTAAAATATAAAATCCCATTGACACTATGTAGTTCCCATTGGAAAAAAAATAATATTAAAACTACGTATTCACCATTCGAAACCCTAATATGGTAAACATGCACTACCTATTTACCATGAAGAAAAACTCAAAAATGTCAAAGATTCCAGGCTTTGCTACATTGAATTTGAATCACTAAAAGGATTTGCTCTTCTACCATGTAGAAATGATGTTAGTGGGGCTATGTCATCGCCATTAACTACTAGGAGTAGTCACCAAGGTCAAAACTTGCCAAATTCTGAGTTGGAACTGGAATGTACATGTTGGTTAAGAGTTGTTGATGATCTCGAGAAGAGGAGAAATGACAATATAATAATATTTTTAGTACAATTGGTTGAATAATATGTTTTGACTAAGTGTATAATAATATTTTTAGTACAATTGGTTGAATAATATGTTTTGACTAAGTGGTTTGGGGCTTTTCTTTGCATGCACTTCTCGAAAATAAGTTTAGATACGTAAAGGTTGATTGTGCTATCAAATTTGAGCAATATAATATTGCAGCTAGACTAGAGGCATCTTTATGTATCTTCCTAACTATTATACCATGTACTTTGAACTTTTATTGAGCGACAACGTGTCATCTTCTTCTTTCTAAATATTGGTGGTCTTTATTTGATTTTTTAAGGCATGGGGTATTATTACGCCGAAAGGCGTACGCCTATTGACAATGGGCACAATTAATGATCTTTTAACCTTATTTAATCTTAAACCCTAATCCGATGGCTATGCATTGAACATGCTGGCATATTCTTAGTCGTCCTCCAAAATCAATGGATCAGATTTATTGTTCATAAATTTCTTTCATTTATCAAGGCATCCGTTAACATGTTTACTTTTTAACATTTACCTAATCACTTTAAAAAATTACTGTAAGGATATGTAATTTCCACGTTCCATTTATCAGCCTAATGCAGCCAAACGTTTCATATTACCACAGACAGATTACCACAAACATTTTATATTGGAGATAGGCATTCTCAGTATATTGGGGGCACACATTCTCAACCACTACCTTTCGGCGTTCTCAGCTGCGAGTTAGCGGCTGTGCTAGTGTCCTATAACAAACCACAATATATGTTGTGTGCAATAAATCACAATATTTGTATTAGGTATTATACTATGTGTATATAAGCAATTTTGAATGTATATGTATGATCTTGTAATATGTATTTTTTTTCTTAAAGAAAATCTAGTGCATACCTCTCTCTTTCCTAGAATAACATTTTAATCCATGTCTCTTACTTGATATTTGAATTCTACCATGACTTATGGGACAATACAATCTTCAATATCTAGGTCAATGTGAGGATCACAATCATCAAAACTCATATCTTCTTGGTTCAATTGTCATAATTTATTGATTTCTTTATGTTCATATTTACAGTTCTCAAGTATGTTCAACAATTCAAGTAGTGTTGCTACTAACTCTTCTTCTTTTAGGAGATCTAAAAATTCATTAAGTGCAACATCTTTCTCTTTTTGTTTCCCCTTATGTCTGGAGTCTTCTAAATATTATTATTTATCCGTATCCTTAAAAATACCTATGGCCTCATTAATAAATTCCTTTTTCCTTTTTGAATCTCAGTATACACCTCTATCTTTATTTACATGCTTGATTTAAGGGGTTCTTTGTAGCATTGCATATTCCCCCTTCTTTTATCTCTCCTTGGTGACCACATTTAAGTTCTTGGAATTGAGTGCTTTATGTTTTGGTACATTCTTTAGAAGAATGACATTTCCTCTATTCATTATCTTTTCTAGCATTATTGGACAATCTTCCATGGAATGGTGATCCAAGTGGATATCGGTGGCCACCCACCTTTTCCAATAGATTTATTGTCATCGAACACAAGGGAAATCAACCAAACAACGACTAATTAAGAGATGTCATCTGTTGGGTTCAAGGTCACCTACCAAGGATGAAAGTAGGCCTAGGGTGCAAGGTAGGACAACATCTTCATGTGATTATGAGATTCACTTGTAAAGGGATGGTAGACATGAAAATTCAATAATTCTGAGGAATGGCCACACAGGTTTGGACTTCCTTTGAACAAGAGCATCAGATAGATGAAAAACGCAGGCAGCATAGACTCAAGACTGAACATTGACAAATTTTTGTGGTGTGGGAGGCATCGACAAACTCTCTACGGGGACTAGAAGAATAACTAGTCGGAAGAGTAAACTTTGAGGAGGAGAAGGATAAGACAAGTAGTTATAAAACCAACAATAAGTAGTATTTTATTATACGATCTTTCAATCAACAACCAACAACCATTACATATCAAATTTGCTAATATTTATACATTTCAATAGATGAAGTTAATTACAACTATCACAACTACCTTAGTCAGTTGACCGAATCAACTACGTAGTCAACTACATCTCTTGGTCAACTTTCTCTATTACAATATTTGGGGAATCAGTTAGCCTAGTCAATGATTGATTTCTTTAGATATATGAAAGGAATTCCTTGGTGAATGTTGAGAAATGTTGAGAAATTTCATAAGCTATTGCAAAGGATATATGAAAGGAATTTCTTGGTGAATGTTGAGAAATGTTGGGGAAA
>JASDQU010103903.1:99486-139575 GCA_032191745.1 Picea mariana | reverse complement strand
TTTCGTGTTTAAGAAACATACTGTTAAACAACTGTCAATTTGACATACAAATCGTGATAAAAAAAAATTGAAAAATAGTCATTGGAAAGATAACACAATTCTTCACAAGTTTTCTTTTTACTATAAAGTGAAATTCTAAATAAAAAAAATACTTTTATATGTCGGAAGTTGAATAACTTGTGAAAATACAGTTTTTTTTGTCATAAAACAAGCAAAAGTGTAACCCACCTTCATGATTTCACCCCTCATAAAAATAGTCGGAAGCCTTGTGCTTCCACAAGGCCTGGTACCAGAACGTTACTGGGTCGAATTCCCATTTGATATTCTTGGATAGAGACAGTTGTGGAAACTAATAGGAATGTGTTATCGCAAAAACTAAGTAGGACAACGTATAAAATTTATTTTCCCTTTTGAAGCTTGACAATTGGGAACATATTTCATGGGAAATTAACTTTCCCCAATAAAAAATGGCTTGTTCGTTGATTGTGAAATACAAAATATAAAGATCCATCCGGGAAACAGTTGTTGTGGATTCATGTCTCGTTATTCTTGTAAACAGATAGGCAATTTCGCGAAATGGATTTCTAAATGAACTAACCTGCAAGCTTGTAATATCTTCAGGAGCTAGAAATAGGTTTTCTAATAAATGGGGCAAGATGTCCAACCTGTTATTATGCTTTGCTAGGAACTGTTTTCAATCTTCTCCTCTGAATGTCAATGTTGGCTCTGACAATCTCATCTGGGGGAAGACCCGAGGTGACAAAGAAACAAAAGAGCGGTCTCGAAGTGGAATAATTCTTTTGTCTAAAATAAATTTATCGATGCACTAAGAGACCAGGTCCTTATAGTCAAAAACCTCAGGGAAACAACCTGGATGAGAAATCCCAGAGGTCCAAATTACTTGGTTCTCTGCGGCAGAGGTTGAGTAATAAGAACATGCCCTGGACCACTAGAAGTTCTGGTCCTCATGCCCGAAGATGTTCATTGTATCTCCATAGGACTGTTGTCGAGCTGATGCCATAGGTTTATGAGAACGTCGGTTTTCTCCAGATGATGGTTGAAATGAACAGTTGGAGCCGATAATGTAACTCTCCGCTAAATCTTGGTTAAATGCTTACGAATGCGAGAGCTCCTTGAGCCTTTCGTTCATTAATGACAACCTGTATCAGTGGTGCATGATGAACTGTTAGCAGTAAAGCTTACTTATTTCATATTTAGAAATGTGAAGGTGGCGGGTACGACGAAGAGCAATTAAGGATTGGAGGTTTCGTGAACGTGCCAAGGCAATGACATGCGAATGGCATTTCATGATTTTGAAATCAACACTCGGAAGTGTTAATATAACCCCCTGCAAATCTTGGTTTAATGCGCATTAATAGGAGATATCCTCGAGCCTTTCACCCATCAATGACAATCTATATGGTTCCTGCATGATGATCTATTATAATTAAATGTCAGTAATTGCATATTTAGAAACAAGATATGTATATATATATATATAACATTTTTTTTTCTTTTATTATAGGGAAGTGTGGAGGTCACGGAGATGGGGGGGAGCAAGGAAAGAATGGCAAGTTCTGAAAAGTGGTCGGATGGTATTCAAAAAAGGGTTACGAGGATACTTAGGAGAGGCGAGTGTTCCACGGTCAAATTTTATGTATTGAAATTTTTTACTGCAAAACATGTAAAATGGAAGAGATCATGATGGGGAAGTTTAGCAGTCGGTTTGTATATTTGCGGAATTCCGGGAAACTGGCCAGGTATGGAATAGGGAAATGGTCGGGTGGACTCATTCTTGGAAGCGAGGATTGAATTTTTCATGAACGGACCAACTCGACGACGCGCAAATGACATTCCATGATGTTTGAAATTAGCGCTTGCTAATTGCATGCCTAGAGATAAGATCTTATATATAATTGGTAATTGCTAATTGCAAAAGGGTTCGGGCACATGAAACAATGACTAGGAACTGGATATTTCTTGAACCTACCAAACCGACGATCCGCCAAAGAAATTTGAAGAAATGGAAAGTATGGAAAGCGGACAAACGAGCATATTCTTATTACTCAACCTTTGCCGCAGAGAACCAAGTAATTTGGACCTCTGGGATTGCTCGTGCAGGTTGTTTCCCTGTGGTTTTTTACTGTAAGGACCTGGTCTCTTAGTGCATCGATAAATTTATTTCAGACAAAATAATTATTCCACTGCGGGACCACACTTTTGTTTCTTTGTCACCTTGGGTCTTCCTCCAGATGAGATTGTCGGAGCCAACATTGACATTCAGAGGAGAAGATTGAAAACATTTCCTAGCAAAGCATAATAACGGGTTGGACCTCTTGCCCCATTTATTGGAAAACCTGCTTCTAGTTCCTGAAGATAGTACAAGCTTGCAGGTTAGTTCCTTTAGAAATCCATTTCACGAAATTGCCTGGCTATTTACAAGAATAACGGGACATGAATCCACAACAAATGTTTCCCGGAAAGCTCTTTATATTTTATATTTCATAGTCAATGAACAAGCCATCCTTGCAGTTTTCTCCTCGATGAATCAACCTGTGGTAAAATTGATAGTTTTCAGAAGCTTCCCGTGAGGAAGAACACGAAAAAACGTTGCAGGGAAAATGGAATAGCCCTTTACTGAAACTTAGGACACAACTAGAAACCGCCTCTGCATAGTTGAAAAAAATTCAGGGACACAGGTTGCACGTGCAATTCCAGAGGCGCAAATTAGTCCATTCTGGGTAGAAGGAGATGACTAGTAGAAATATGCCTTGCAGCAGTGAGAGTTCTGGACCTAATTCCCAAAGATGTTAATTGTATATCCAGAGAATAGGATAGTAGTCCCACAAGTGAATAATTGTTTGGCTTGAAATATATCTATGAGAGAATCAACATATAACTTCTTTACAGTGAAACTCTTCTGCCTAGAATGGACTAATTTGGACCTATGGAATTCCTACTTTTGCGCTGCAAAGCAGCTATTGTGTTCAGCGTCGGTTTCTTTTCTGAAACTCCTTTTGGTGTTTTTAGGATTGCATCACTGAGCCAGAAATTTCCGCCCGTTATGCTTGATTTCAATTTCGGCGCAGGAGTGGGAACAATCTCTGCATTTCCATCATCCATTTCCATATCATCGCCCATCAGATCATCTTCTTCTGGCTCAGAATCCATGACATCAACCTCTGCGCCAACCATCAATGCAACTGGGCAGGTTCTCTGAGCAAGAAGGGTTTCCTTGGAATTCTTTATCTTGAAATATATCTCTCGGTGTACCAAGGGACCATCTCCTTTTTTTCTCCTGGGAGGAGGGAGATGAGTAGTAAGAATATCCCTGGAATATTGGAACCTTTGGCCATTATGCCTGAATGTGTTTACTGTATTTGAATAGAGCTGCTGCCACAAGTTAACGAGAATTTCTGTTTTCTTGAGAGGATGTTTGAAATGAAAATTGGGGAGGGATAATATAACCCTCCGCAAATTATGGTTTAATGCGTATCAATGGACTATCTCCTCGAGCCTTTTGTTGATCAATGACAATCTCCAAGGTTCGTGCGGAATGAGTTGTTACCATTAAAGCTCACCAACTACATATTTAGAAAAAAGTACGAAGGCCGCGGTGACGGCGAAGAGAGATTAAGAATTATAAATTTCTTAAAGGCGCCAACCCGTCGGCATACAAAAATAGATTGCATCATGTTTGAAATGAATAGTTGGAAAGGATAACATACTTCTGTGCAAATGTTGGTTTAATTCATAGTAATGACAAATCTTCTCTGTCCTTCCAGACATTAATGAAAATCTTAATGGTTCCTACAGAATGAACTACTAGCATTAAAGATTAATTATTGCATATCTAGAAACAAGTACGAAGGTAGCGGTGATGACGAATTGCGACGAAGCATTGTAGATTTCGTGCACCCACCAACCCACGAAACCAATTCCAAGAAATGCCCAAGTATGGAAAGTGGTCAGGAGGGTTCCAAAAGAAAAAGGGAAGAATATATACCCAAGAGACGTGAGAGGCCGATGGTCATATTGCATCTCAGTGAGAGATATCGGTCGTCAATTTGTATGTCGTGAAATTTCGGTTGTTGTTTGTGAGTAGGGGAACAACGAAAGCGCAATGACGAGAGGGCAATTTGTATATTGTTCAACTTCTGGTTCTGTATATAAAAGCATGAGACATTGGGGAAAAGGACCAAGTAAATAGAAAGTGAAAGAATACGAGATGAAGGGGGATTTGTTTCCTAATTTGTAAATCATGGAAGTCCGGGTGCTAGTAGCAGGCGGCGGAACAATGGAAACACAATGTTAAACACGCCTATGCAGGAACCCACGATTTAAAAAGTTTGTTCAATATGAAACGGGGAAGTGGTCGATCGGGCTGGTGACATAAAAGTAACAATGGAAATATGAAGACATGAATCCGCCAAATCCCACACCTACGCATTTTCCAAAAAATGAGTAAGTAAAGAAAGGGAAAGTAGAGAGAAAAGAGAAACTAGAAATTTTCTGAAAAATGAGTAATACACACTAAATGTGTACTATAAAGTATGAACATGAGATGTTATAGAGCATGTACAGATCTCGCATTCCATACTTAGCCACTTTTTCGATCGTGGGTTCTCGGGCTGGCGGGCTCAAAATTGGGCCTCAATTGTTATGTGGCCTACAAATAGCATATAGAGTTCTGCGATATACAAATTGGCAAGCGGACCTGTGGGCTAGCTCGGTAAACATTGCACTCCTTTTGTTCTGTGTCTTACAAACAACACTCGGAGTTCCGCGATATACAAATTGACAGACAGACTCCAGGGTTGGTGGCCTCAAGAGTGCGATTGTTTACGGATGGTAATCCCTATCAACTATTTAACATTATCTAAAAACATTATTTGCAATACTAAATTATTAATATTAAATATTGATATTGTACAATTTAATTAGACAAGAAAGTTTGTACAATATGAAACGGGGAAGTGGTCGGTCAGGCTAGTGATATAAAAGTAAGTGAAATCTGAATACGTGAATCCGCCAACTTCCTTAGCAAGAAATTTTCCAAAAAAATGAGTAATACATAATATGTACTTTTAGAAAGTACGGACATGAGATTTTTTAGAGCATGTGCTGATACCGCATTCCATACTTAGGCCAATCTTTGGATCGTGGTTTCTCGGGGTGGCGGGCCCAAAATTGGGCCTATATTGTTCTGTGTGCTACAAATAGCACCCAAGAGTTTTGCGATATACAAATTGATAGGCGGACCTGTGGGCTGACTCGCTCAACATTGCATTTCTATTGTTCTGTGTCCTTCAAACAACACTCGGAGTTCCTCCATATACAAATTGACAGATGGACTCCAAGGCTGGCGAGCTCGAGCTTGCGATTGTTTACGGATGGTGATCCCTATCAACTATCTAACACTACCTAAAAACATTATTTTCAATACTAAAGTATTAATATTAAATATTGATATTGTACAATTTAATTACATAAAATTATTAAAGGATGTTAAATATCTTATTTCAAAGAAAAACCTGCGTATTCGGAAACTTGCGTTCCAAAAATTTTGTATAATATGAAACGGGGAAGAGGTCGATCGGGCTGGTGATATAAAAAATGGGTGGAAATTTGAACACATGTATCGCTCAAGTTCCGCACCTAGAAATTTTTCCAACAAACGCGTTATACATACTAAATATGTATTTTTATAAAGTATGGGCATGAGATTTTATAGAGCATGTACATTGCCCTCATTCCATACTTAACCACTTTTTGGATCATTGGTTCTCGGGCTGGTGGGCTGAAAATTGGGCCTTTGTTGTTCCATTCCCTACAAATAGCATCCAGAGTTCCGCGATATACAAATTGACAAGCGGACTTGTGGACTATTTGAATTTTAAGGGCCTTGTGTTGATGTAATAACACAATTGGAATTGGGCCAGTTTATATTAGTTTATTACAATATCAAACGGAGAAGCGGTTGATCGGAGAAGTTTATTACACTGAACAACAAACAAGGAATAGAAAATGAAACTATGCATGGAAACTTACTCTGAAACGATGAAAGGTAGAAGCGCAGGTCGAATTGTGAACCAAACAACAACAACAAGCAGCAACCGATGAACCAGCAAAGAAGAAGCACTCGCCGAACTAGTAAACAATGTATGTAGTTTCAACGATGACGAAATTGCATTGCAAGGCTAGAAGAAGGATGAAAGATACAATGCCTATTCAACTGGCGGTGGACAACAATATTGTAAAAAATCACTGCAACATTGTATGGAAAATTTCGAGGAAAAATGTACTCCGAGAAGCATATTTAGATAAACATTTAAGTCTGTTAGGCTGTCTAAGGACCTCGCGGTATGCAAACATTGAAGTTGGCAGGCCTGTTGAAGGACCTCGTGTCATGTAAACATTTAAGATGTCAAGCCTATTCAAGCACCTCAAAAAAAGTGTCAATACATTTCAATACAAATACATGCGCCAAGGACGTTATAAACTTTGGAATTATCGATCACTATAAAGCTTGGATATCTAAACATTTCAATATGATTAGTACAAATAAAAACTTAGGGATATATTTAGCTAGCAAAAATGCTAATACAAACATTCGAACTAATGTTAGCATTAATCCACCTTCAAGCAATATATAGGAAATTTATATGATTAAAAAAGACTACATATGATAAAAAGTTTGGATATGTTCCCATATAAAACATTGGGAATAGCAAAGCTGACAATAAGACCTCCAATCTCTTATCCATGTACTCAACGAATTATCCATCGTTATAATCCCTCTATACTACTTTAGGGACTAATAAATAACCGTTATAAAAAACATTACATTAATAAAAAATAAAAAATAAAAAATTTAATAAAATTTTTATTTTAAAAGAAAATAAATAATAATGAAAGTAAACATAAAATGAAATTAAACATTATGAAATATTATTGAATATAATATTAAGCATAAATTAGAATATAATATTAATATTAAAATACAATATTATTAAATTAAAAAAAAATACCAAAAAATAAAAAATAATAATTGTAAAAACCTACACATTCAAACTCTTATTTATTTATTTTCCCGTGCAAAATGTGACCTCCACGTTTTCTAGACTTAATCAACCACGCACAGAAACACTTTGGCTTATTACACACTTTAAATATAAAAGCTAGATATCGCTCGTATAGCAGATGTGAGGCGCATCATACTCGTTACAAAAGTATGATGACCAGAATTATGCTTCGCGTCATTGATACGATATATTATATTCTACTTAATCGAAATTTCCACTGATACAGTTGTTGCAGAGTTGTCAAGATGGTGTAGACGTCATAGAGTTGTCGAGACACCACAGAGTTATCAAGGAACCACTTGAAGGAACTGAGACTTACAAAGAAAGACCATTAATGCATGTTAATGCATTGACACTCGCAAAATAAGGCAACAAACTAAAAACTTAGTCTATAATGATTTTTATGATTTTTTTTTATAAATTGTATTGTTTCTAAGAAGAAAGACTAACTAAAAATAAAACTTTGGGAGTAATAATGCTAAGTCAATGACAAATCGAACATGATAGTCCCTACATTCTTATTGGATCAGGAATTTCTTGGAGAACAACACAACAAATGAGGTAGAGTGGATCAAGAATGAGAACACAACACATTTTGAGGAAAACTAGTTCGCGCGACAGGATTTGCGGAAATCCAACGCAGATGTGGAAAAACCTAGCCATTTAGGGTTAGGGTTTTGGGAATCATATTGTAAGAGTTTAACCCAATTTTGTAATATAAATACAAAATATAGAAATTAAGTGGAGATATATCTATCTATCGATCCTTAAAAGTATCTTGTCATATTTTTTGGACAACCTATTTTGGAGTCTTGTGAGTCGAAGTCTGTTTTGAGAGTTGTAGAGATCGGATGAGGTTGAAGTTTTCAAGGGTCATGTCGCAAGTTATGGATCTTGGTGTGATCCTAGTCAACATCACCACTCTTTACTATGATGTAATGTGTGCAACGCCTTTTGATGAATAAGAAAAGAAGCATAAGATAGTTGTGGATGTAGCCCCAGGGGGGGTGAACCACAGTAAAAACTTGCATGCAATGTATCTGAATTTTTTATTCCTTCTGAAATTATAATTGAATGGTTAGATAGATGAATGAATGGATTTAATTACAATTCACACTAGAATAGATATGAAAAATAAATGTTGTGAATGAATCAATGAATCTTATGAATATTATAATATAATGCATGATTAAGTAGAAATAAGAAGTAAGAAATAACATCCCCCAATCCCTTCCATGACTGTAGACATTTGCGTCTTGCAGTCACTCATAACCATATTGGGTGAGACTGTGCTATGCACTCTGTGCACGGTGTAGCCTTCTAGTTTATGAGAAGGTCCAATGGTGATAAGGGTTTTGTTGGAGAACTAAGGTAGAACTCGGGTCATCCCATAAGTCTAATAAATGGTTATGTTTCCAGCTAGAACTCAGAAGGAGAGTTAGGAAGGGGTTTGGTGAAGAATATGCAGTGGTATAAATGGATGTTCAGGTCATGGAATCCTATGAAGAAATAGATTGAAATATGATTAGAGACAAAGAATTTGGATTTCACACAAAAAGACAATAAGGGTTCCAGGTATACATCGCGCCAATAGCTATAGAGGTATGTGTTTACTGATTTGCATGAAACATATTTTTGTTTCTTTCTATATTTATTAAAGGAGTGATTGTTAAGGTTGAAGGATACCCATCCGACTAACCGGATTAGGCCAGTAGTGTGCAGTGCTGAAAATATCACGCGGTTGGAAAGAATTAATAATAAATTCACATGTGTAGTGGATTTTTGGTTAGACAGTATTACTGTGGGGTTTATCACTAAGTTTATAGTATATACAACAAAGTCATATACCGCTACAGAGAAGGATTTCTTGAGGGGACCCAGAGGGAGGTATATTAGGTCTCTTTACACGTCGATCAAGATCTTATTACACGATAAAGGCGCGAGGACCATGGAATCAGATAGTTAGATCACTCTACACACATGGGGGAGTTGGGAAAAACACTAAGGAATATTTGAGAAATGGATAAGGCTATGGAGAGTATCTAGAAGAAGGAGGTAATGGACCCCATAATGATGGATGATGAACAAACTAGGGAAATGATAATGAGTGCAGGTGTGATGTGCAACAAACGACCCTACCAATATAGGATGAATAATAAGAAGAGGGTTGTAGTGGAGTGAGAGGGCTTGTACATCAATGAGGATCTCCACACCATGGGGAAGAATGAGGATATCTTGTGTGCCACATATGAGAGGAAAACCATAGGTCATGGGTCTGATGCAGAAGAAGGATCTCCATTTTAGATCCAAAATAGTGTGGAACCAACAACCCATGTGCGACTAACACAATTGAAGAAGAAAAAGAAGTTAACCAACAAGTTATTAGTGGTAGAAGATTTTTTTTAGTATGTGGATCCAGTAGAAGTCAAGTCTCTACACCACGCTGAGGTTGTAGTTCAACAAATTTCACAATGGAAGGATAATATCCAACCATCAGTTTACCAGAGTTCTGAGGGGATGGGTCAGATGAACCATAAAAACATTTGTTAATCTGTGAGAATATATGGGAAACAAAACAAATTACAGAAGAGGATACAAAGGTCACACAGTTGGAAATCAGTTTTAGAGACCACACATTAGATTGGTACATGGGTCTCTCAAAAAATAACCTAACAGGAACACCTACAATTGTAGCACATGTGAATAGAAAGTTAATAAATAAATTTCATAAACCAAGTTTAGAAGACTAGGGTCCAGTTTATGAATGAAATGATAGAGATCCACATAAACAAAGACAATCAATCTGGGAATTGGACCATAAATTCAAGAGGATAAAAGGTAAGTTAAAGTACACTATTACCGATACACAACATATGCATTTTTTTGTTAACTCTTTTTTCTCACACTTCAATTATCCTTTGAGACAACAAAAATTCCAAAGTCAAGGTGAGGCTCTATAAACAACCTTACAACTAGAGGAAAACCAGTACAAACATACAGATCCAGTTGCAGAAGAGATGATGAAAGATCTAAAGAACTTAACATTCCAATTAAATCAGAATAAAGGAAAGGAGAAAAGAGAAGATGCCTATTGTACAATGAGCAGGATAGAAGGTCATCACAAGAATGAGTGTCCATTTTTTTCACAATGTATTGGAGATGGTATGCCAAACCCTTTAGCTTCAGGAGGACCATGGTGTGATATTTTCAAAACACATGGGCATGATCCCTATCATTTCCCCTTGATGCCAAAATACCAGACAGTACCGAAGAGTACATTTTGTAGCTTTTGTAAGTCATTTGAACACAGAGACAAGGACTGTAGAACCTTGGAAATGATGAAAAAAATTATTGCAGATACATATAGGGTTTAGGCTGAACATGTAGCAGGACAATCTGCACAACAATCATAGTATAACACTGTGCAGTAGCCACAATACCATCCCACACAACATTTTGCAAAAAACCATAGTATAATGCACAACAGTTTCAAGGGAAACAACAATATAATCCTACACAATAGTGTGCAACACCATAGCAGTAGAATAACCCACAACTGTAGTATAATCAAGATGTTGTAGGGATTTTATACCCTGAAGGAGATGAGCTCCCTTAGGTTCTTCCTATACCTAATAAATAAACATAGATACGAGCAAAGGATGCTTCTAAACTTGATAATATGCCATGATCTACAAATATATCAATTCTCTACCAATGAACACACAAACTTACATGAACAATCCTTTAGAGGGAAACATCCAACAAATCTTCTATTAATCAAGTAACCAATATTACAACTTACAAGTGTAAACTGAAGAGATATCTTTCTTCCAAGCTCCTTTCCATGACTTTCCACCAAAACTCCAGAGTAAATTTTCTAGTTCTTTTCCCCCCCTTTCCCATGCAAATAGATTGGTTCTTATAGGGCTTTAGAGATAAGGCCATATGGTTAATAAAATAATATCGTCAGGATTATACTAGAAGCCTTCTTGATACTAAACTGTAAGAAATCAGAGTGAGGTCTCATCCATTGCATCTAAGTCCAAAAAAGGGATATTCTAGGCTCGATTGCGACCTAAGTACACAAACAGAGTGACCTGGTCGTGACTTGGAAGCCCAGAAAGGGATACCAAACCCTTCGGTCACAGTCTTAAGGAATGACAAGGGAAATCAAAGGGATATTAGGATAGAAACTCAATGGGAAGATGATGAAAAATGAGTGAATTGGGTAGGTGACCTCTAGGAGATGATGTCTCAATGGTTAGGGGGTTAATAATGATATAACACCCCCCATTAGGTATTTTTTGGATGATAGGGTTTTGAATTCTATGATGGGAAGGTGTCCCAACAAGATTTTGTGGTGTGAAAGAAGTTGTTTCTTGAAGAGGCATTTTTGGTGTAATCATCATGGTACTTTGTAAATGACTAGGAAGTACAAGTCCTGTGTCACTGTTATTTTACCTGAAGTGGTAGTGGTATTGAATGTATGTCTGGTAGGGTGGTCAAAGTACTAACTCGATGGTCATGCATTTACACCGGTGGTGACAGATGTATGTGGAGGGATAAAGAGTGGTCGATTCAAATTTATTTTTTCATAAAGATCACGATTCGATGGAGTTCTCCATATAGGGAGAATAAGAGTTTGATGTAGATATACCATTTTAGTAGAGCGGAAAGAGGTTGTATAATATTCATTTGGATTGGGTTGTTTTGCTTCCATGTCAAGTTGTCCAAATGGCCTTGACGATAATCTAGGATAATCTTTAGCTACAATATTTCCTGAAGAGTCTACTCAGAGAAGAAGTGGATAAATAGGTTTGGTCAATGTTGGGTTTACAAGAAGGACATGACCTTCCTAAAATATTATTATTACTCCCTCGGGATGTTCAATCAACGGAGTAGAAGCACTTCCGGTGTCCGAATAGTTTTCAACTTCTTCATGGAAAGTGTCTTTAGGTGAATTAGGAGGTAAGGGTTCATAGATTTCTGGAGGAAAAATTTGCATCCTATGTGATTGATGAAGACCTTTGTTAGCCACAGTACCAATCTTAATAACAACTAGGGTGATCAAACATCACTCGCTAAAAATCTAGAAAAACAATAACTTCTCCCAATGAGTGTACTAGTTGGTGATGAAATACAACATCACAAGAACGAAATGAGAAGGGGATAGGACTGAGCGGGTGGATCAGTTACGTTGGTGACCTTCTTAACATACTTACGCCTTGTTGCAAGTTCCCTCATGCTGTTACTCACCGGTTACCCTCTAAGGGGAACGAGTGAGTTTGACCAACGTCTGACCTAGGTACAACAAATACTTCCTTTCACCATCACCTCGTGTATAGACCCTAAATATGATGGACACTAAGTTTACAAACTCACAGTCATCCTCTGGGATGGTATAGTCGACAGTTGGGTTTGCACGTATGGGCAAGATATCAAGCCTGAAATTATTCAAGAGAACTAAGGGCAAGTGGACCGGTAAACTCCTGAGGACCCCGAATGGATTTGAGATTCATGAAGCTCCAAGACCAAATGAAAACAACTGATTCTCAGGAAGAACCTCGTGTTTAAACCCTGTGTGAGAGGGGGATCCCAACTATGCTTATACAAAAGTTCTATGTTCTCTCCCTATCACAAGATTTTGTATCTGTCTTAAATTCTTTGGAAAGTTAACCTCACATCCTATTCCAAAGATCTATTCCTAGTATATTTTTGGTGTAAAGATCTAAAAATGAAATGTTTCTAGATCAATTTTAATTAGAACTTATTTTCATGGATGTTCGTTACTCAAGGGTGAATGATAGTGAAACTATTGATGTTTTCAGACTCGACTTCAAAAGAATGAAAAAAGACTGAGATGCAATTTTCTTTTTCGATGAACTTCTAGTTATGAGAAGGAAAAGAGATTATTTTATTTTCGTTACTAAATAACACTTAAAATAACGCAAAGACTTAATGCAATTTTTTTTCCATACAAGAATTCACACATTCGCCAAATTATCAAAAGAAAATATTTTTAATTTCCAAGACCAATGTATATATAGTTCTATAAATTTTATTTGTTTGATTTAAAGATGCAAGCAATGGCGTTCATCTAATGCTTCATTCTTTCACTAATAATGAAAAATTTCACAACTTAGAATGACATAGAACAAGAAACAAAATAATGTTCAAACAAAGATACTCAGAAAAGAAATAAAAAATAATGAAACTCACTCAAACAGAGGTCCAAGAAAATCAAGAAATCAAGAAAAAACACACTCAATAATATTTGAAAAGTGGGCAGCAAGAAATGCTATAAAATCTAGGTTTTGACAATAAATCAAGTTTCAATTCATTCAATCAACATAAGACTGATAAGAAAATCAATGACCAACAGACCCTCACAAATCCTTCCAATCATGCAGATGATTGATGATCTTGCAAAGAAAGGATGAAACCAATGAAAGGTAAAATAAAACAATATCGCAATCTAGGAAGAATGTGCAAGCTCAAACAAAGATGAATAGCAATTAATTGCATCAAACAAAGCCAAAAATAGATAGAGGATTCCTGGGTTAAAAACTTCTCATCAACAAAATTGAGCAGTACTGGGCAGACCTAAAGATTCTCATTGAAATGAGAGGGTGGTGCCCATGTCCTCATGGAGATAGGGAAAAGTGGCACTCCCTATATATATATATATAGGGGAGCACTGGCTTGAAAATGGCATCTTGGTTCCCAATGTAGAGGAGGGACAATCTTGGGAAAGTTGAAAGAAAAGCTAAAAACTGAAGGAGATCCAATCAATGGCTGTGTGAAGCTTTCAATGAAGCAGAAGAAAGAGGGAATTGATTCAGAATCAAGCATCAATCAATATCTAATGATGGGAAAAGGCTTTAGATGATCCAAGGAAAGACTAGTCCAAGTCGCTCCCTAGTATGGTCACCAATTTATGTTATAGAGTATTTCCCCTGGGAACAAGTGAAATCTCCCTTGGATTATCAGACCCTTGTTACCAAGACATAAAAGTACAAATTGTTTCTATATTCCTTTCAGATCTAATTCAACTAGTTAAACGAGGAGAATATAAGGGTGACATACCTTATTCCGGTGATTTCCCTTTATGCTCCAAATCTTGAGCTTGATTCCTAAGCTCTTTGATCTTGCAAAGAGCAACAAGAATACCTTTCTTCCACTCGATATAATTAACTAAACAAACATATCTATGAATATTTACTGACAATATACAAGTAAATGCGAAAGTACACATACTTGAAGGAAATAGGCCAAGTATATTAATTTGAGAACCAAAAGTAGATACTACAGTCTTAGTTTGAAGATGAAACAACTCCTTCAGGATCTCCTCATCCAACCCTTTTCATGAACAATATAAGATCAAAATAACAATGTTATTACTAATTTCTTCCTTCCCTTTATGGAAATTCTTTCAATTTATAGGCATGAGAAGTACAACTACAATGAGAAAATGAGGGATATGGATGAGGGGAGAGACCCTTGAGGTTTGGATCATATCCTAGGGTGAATCATGTTGGGACAGGGGTATACCTAGGGTTCAACGCTACAATAGTGGACTGACAAAACCCTAACTACTGACCCTTTCAACAACACCTGCGAAGAAGATGAAGTCTCACCCAAGGTAGAGGTAGGGGTGGTTGCAGGACTTGGGTGTTTGAAACCTTAGCTGGGACATAGATATTTGATTATAACACTTAATAGAGCACTTAGCACCATTAGTTCATCATTATCTAACCAATATCTACTCCGTAGAGAAAACAAATCATCACAACATTCACCCTGATCTAATGTATGTAAGCACTTAGCAAAGGAATTAGATCAAATCTAGCAGATTCAAGCACTAAGAAAGTTCACAGATGTCAGATCTAGCTTCTAGATTCATCATAAGCACAAAGCATAAATATATCTATCTATCTATATCAAAACACTTACCACATAACACATAAACATATTAGAACATCGCACAGAGAAGAATAACACAGTATTTACGTGGTTCACCCTAACCCTGGGGCTACGTCCACCAACTCTTCTTCTTTATTAGCTTCAATCAGCCATCTACATGCACAAAGACAAAAACCCTTACTCTGCATAAGACAGGAGATCTCAGCAGCTCGCTAGATCCTCCTTCCTTGCGTTACAACACAAAGCCCTCCACAGTATCTTACAATGACTTGCACTTGGCTCTACATGTCTCACACAGTATGCATGAAGCCTTACACCTCTTGATCACACAGATCCCACTCTTAGCACTTACCCATCTTGCAAAACACTTGCACGCTATTCAACTACTTTTTACATTGCCTAGACTTCTATTTATACATACAAAATAGGCCTAAACATGGGTAAACCCATGGGCCGACATCCCATTCCCGTTACATATTCCCAAATCCCAAAAAGGACCCAAAAAGGGGCCGAGATCCTGTGATATTTACTTTGTCTTGCGCTCCATAGTCGACAGGCTATCGAAGTCCCAAAATAGGTCAACCTGACCAAGGATCTCCCAAAACTTGGTCAAGGGCCAACAGACCCCCAAAACTCACCTGTGACTCGTCCCGAGTCACTCTGGTCTGACCAGTTCTTCTTCGAACGCCTCGATCTTGGCTCTAGCTACTTCGACTTGTTGTTGTGCTATGAACTCCTTTTTAGTGAACTCGTGGATGACTGCATCATTGATAGGTCCCTCTAGACATTGTTCTTCTGTAGTGACAACCTACTCTAGCTCTGCTCCTTGGCCTTCTACCTATGTAAACAACTTATAGACCTTATCTTGCACAGGTTGTAGTTTTTGAGTTATCTCCATCACTCTGCTCTAGATAGTATGGATTTTCTATTGTGCAGTGTGTTTCTCTTGGGAGCACTTCATTCTTTCCACACCTGAGAGGGACTTCAGCTGCTTCTGTATCTTTTCGTCTTGGTACTTCGCCTCTTGGAGTTACAACTCCAGTGCTCTTAATTCTGGACTCTCAACGAGTCATTCATATGTCAAGGAACTATGATCAGTGAGCTTCTTACATTCCAAGGTAATAGCCTTGAGCCTTTCAACTACACTCCTGGTGGTTGCTTCCCTTTGGTCTCTTACATCTTGAGGGGTCTCGGTTACTGCACGTAGATCCAAATATGCTATGCATTATTGGAGCTGTCGAATCACTTCTTCAAGTTACGCTACTTGTTGTGGAACTCACTATTCAGCCTTTACTTCTACAACTATCACATATCAAAGT
Organism: Picea mariana; assembly: GCA_032191745.1. Classification (NCBI taxonomy): domain Eukaryota; kingdom Viridiplantae; phylum Streptophyta; class Pinopsida; order Pinales; family Pinaceae; genus Picea; species Picea mariana. Next base: position 123,248 of record JASDQU010103903.1, on the reverse strand, counting down.
GATCTGTTGACCATTTTTGTTACTTTGAGTTGCTTCGCGAGTAACTGCTCCTTTTGTTGCTGTAGTTCGGATTTTTCTTCATCAAACTTCTCTTGGAGAGTAGGCTTTTCCTGTTCTGTAGCACTGCATTGCTCTACAAGGAATCCCTGTACTTGTGTCAAAGCCTGGGTGGCTTGCGTTGTTTCTTATTGTTCTGGTCGAAGATGAGCTTCGACTGTATCAACTAAATGATGGAGTTGAGTTGGATCATATCCCAATTCTAGTTCCCCTGGCAAAGTGGAGACTGTCCGGATGAACTATAGGGCCTACTGTACCCCTTGGATTTTAGTCTTAATTTGATCATATAACTCATCTTTCTTTGCTTCTTGTTTCTCTGCTATTTCTAGTGAAGCATCTTGTAGGGCTGCTATGAGGAATTCAAAGTCATTAGAGGTGAGGATGGTCTACATCTTGGTCATGGTGGCCTTTGCTTTCTTCTGGGAGGAAGATTTAAGAGGAAAACCTTTCCTTTTCTTCAGGGGATTAGCCTTGTCACCCTGTTGTTGTTCGAAGTCTTTGTCATTCAACTCTTCACCATCACCTCCTTTCTTTGGTGAGATGGAAGCAATATTCATGGATGCACTGTATAAATCTTGAATCTCTTCAATTTTCTTTGTCCTGCTAGGTCCGGGTGTATCCTGCACAGTTTCTGGGCTGTCGATGTCAAATATATTCAAAGGATCTGCTGGAATGAAGAGGTCCACCGACCAGTCCTTGGTGATCTCCTCCAAGTTCTCCTCTGTTAGCTTATAGTAGGATTGGAGCTATTGCTTTTTTTCATCAGTGTGCATTGTGATGCAAATAAAATGTCGGTATGCACTAAACTTCATCAAGGGTCTGAACCAGTGTAGAGTGTTCGGAGTGATGCAAGGTTCAGACTGGATGGTTGTCTTCAATTGGTTGTAATAGGTATGAAAAATAGCATTGGACTGCCACTGTTTATTCATATCGCTTGAGTACCACAGTGTACTGAACTTCACGACCAATTGCTCAAAAGGCTCGATGTCCGGGAAGGTCACACCTTCCAGCATCTCCCAGGCAATAAAAGCAATTAGGATCAATAACCAGCTGAAATGAAATTCGTACCCTTGATCCTAGGCTTCTCTGCAATCAAGTTCTAATTGGTTCACTAGGTACTTTGCCCAGTTCATCTGAAGTCCTTCTGCACACTTCCTTGGAAGGTCGACTACAAAACCAATGACTTGGGTGGGTCAACTTTTTCATATTAACTTCCCTGTAATCAATTGAAAGGTGAGGTGCACTACAACACTATGGATAGAGGCTACCTTGTAGCCTCGCATGCCCTTCTCAACATCACCATAAGTGTCCTTGATCCGTTGTGCTAGAGGGTGATCCATGGCTTTTCTGGGGTAAAAATCTTGTGTATCAGGTCCTTGCATACTTAACCTCGTGATCTGATTGATCAACGTTGGATCAACTGTTATACAGAGGTTTAGCCACAAGTAACCTCCATGGTAACAAGACATCAGTAGTTTGACACATGCATTCACCTCCTTATGTCATCTGAAGTGAGGAATCTTCATGACATTGAGTAGGGTGGACTGCGCGAGGTTATGGGTCCACGACTGGGGAATTATCTTCGAATTCTTCCCCTTAGTCTGGGTCAGGTACTTATGTGGGGCGAGCATGTTGTAAACTTTGCGATCTCTGATGTTGAATTCGCTAAACTTCAACGCCGCAATCTAATCTTGGTTTGCGTGAACTATGCATATCCCCTTCGGGAGGTATGCAGTGACCAAGGCATACTCAAAATATTTAGGTACACTATATCAATTTATTGCGCTAATCAAAGGTGGTAGATAGGTGGGTAAGGTGGTTGAGATCAATTTAGAATTCACTAGATCATCCCTGTACTTGGTTTTCTTTTCATCAGATGGCTGGGATGGTCCGGCTCCGTGAGCAATGGATGGAGAGGTTGGAAGTTCTCTCATGGATGATGCTTGTATACCTATGGAAATCAACATGACTCTTTCAGTCATGAGGTCGATCAAAACTTCTTCAACAATTTTCTCAACAGTGCTCAACTCGTTTGACATACACACTCGGGTTTAACAATTTCGGGTTCGGGGAATAACTTAGACACTGTAATAGGATAGATAGCAAGAGTGAAATGATCCCTGTATAAAAGAAACTTAGTTTGTGGGCTCAAATTCTTAGTTGGCAAAAGTGTTCTCGGTGCATGGCGCGATGGGATAAATAGGAACTTGGCAACGGGTCGCTTGCAACGGGCATGAAGTCTTCATTAACTCTGTTCTGTCCATTATAGCATGGTCCCAATGGTCATATGGAAAGATGGATGTCCATATATGGATTTATATCCATTCATAGCATAGATCTAATGGTTATAATTGCCCCAACGACTATATTTCTTCCTTATGGCGAAGTGCCATGCGTCGCTATTCTGATATCCCGGTGAAGCTCCAATTTTGCAAATTTTCCTTCTGCGAGGTCCCCTCTAGAACCTTCTGCAACTTGTTGATCTTAGCTCTCTTCTTACTTAGCTTTCTAGCCTTCTTCCTAGTGAGATTTGTCTCGGTTTGCCTTTTTCCATTCTGATCCTTAGCTTCTTTTGGCATAGTTACTTCACATTGTTGAGATTCTTTCCTAAGATTCAAGGGTAACCCTTGTTCTTCATATAGAATAGGTACATCAATATTCAATGGTTCTTCTAGTGTTATTGCAACTTTGACATCTAGGTTTCTGGTGTTGGCTTTGATCTATTCTTTTTTTCTTCAATCAAGTGTGCGATCCTTCTAGTCATGAATTCTTTTAACTCTTGCTTTTGTTGTTCTAAAACTTATTCTTCTTCTTTCCTCCTGGCCTCGTCTCTTTCAATCCAAGGTTTTACTAGTAGCATGGTAAATGGGGCGGTGTTCTCATTGAATTTATCAATCTCAAAATCTTCCTCTGTCGAAGTTCCATTGGCATTCATAGGTAGCCAGGTGAGCTTTCCACATAGGTTTATCAACTTTCCTTTGAATAGTCTTATTCCTCCTAGTGAAGGAATCATAGCAATCTTCCCTATAGCTTCCCAAGTTCTCTTTGTCATGATATTCACCTTTGTTTCCTCATCTAGAACATAGTCAATGTAGAAGTCTCCTATTCTTGATTCAAGGCATTCTTTTTCTGTGAAGATCTCAGATAAATTGACATGTCGGTGGTCATTCAGGGTTTCTTTTATTTGCAGCAAGATAGTCTCTGATTCTTTCTGGAATTTTGTCATAATCTTAGTTTTTGGATCTTCCTTAGGGTTTTCTTGTCATGTTCATTCATTCAAGCTTATCAATCATTCTAGGACAATCCAATACTTCATGGTCCATAGCTTTACAACAAAGACAACTAGGTCTTCTCACAGGGCATTCCTTAGCAATATGCCTGGGTTTTTTGCAACTGTAACAAAGGGTTAATCCTCTCTTTCCTTTAAATGATCCCCAACCTTTCCTATAAAATGCACTATGATCATGGTAGCTGCCTGCAAAAAAATATTTCTAGGATCATGCATACACTTATTAGTCCAAATATCTTTTATATGCATAGGTATAACATATTTTTCACTATTCTTATCAGATCTACTCATATCAAATCTTCTTTTGTCTATTAATACCCTAGTTTTCAAGCTAGGACAAAATCTATCAAACATACTTAGATTCATACTTTTGAAACAAAAACTTCCACTAATCTTACTTCTACAGAGCACAAAGCTTTCAAATATAGAACTTTTTCACTATTCTTACCTTTATTAGAGCATAGAGCTTTCAGATCTGACCTCTTTTAATCAAGATTTCTCACTTTTACCTTTCTTAGGGCACAAAGATTTTGGATCTTACCTCTTTTCTTCAGATCAGACTTCTTTTCCTTAGCACATAACTCACCAAACTAGTAGATTACTATGCACTAGAGCAATATATCTACACATAGAGATTTCACAATTTTAGATCAGATCTTCGCACAAACCTCCTCCTCCTCAGTTCCCAACAATCACAGTTTTAGGTCCTGACAATAGAACCATTTGTTGGGACAGGGGAATACCTAGGGTTCAATGCTACAACAGTGCACCAAAAAAACCCTAACTACCGCCCCTTTCGACTACAACTGCGAAGAAGATGAAGTCTCACCCGAGGTAGATGCAGGGGTGGTTGCAAGACTGAGGTGTCTACAACCTTAGCTAGGACACAGATCTGTGATTATAAAATTTAATAGAGCACTTGGCACCATTAGTTCATCATTGTCTAACCAATATCTACTCCGTAGAGAAAATAGATCATCGCAACATTCACCCTGATCTAATGTATATAAGCACTTAGCAAAGGAATTAGATCAGATCTAGCAGATTCAAGCACTAAGCAAGATCACAGATGTCAGATCTAGCATCCATATTTATCATAAGCACAAAGCATAAACATATCTATCTATCTATATAAAAACACTTATCACATAACGCATAAACTTATCAGATTATTGCATAGAGAAAAATAACACAGTATTTACGTGGTTCACCGCCACCCTGGAGCTAATTCCACAAACTCTTATTCTTTATTAGCTTCAATTAGTCATCTACATGCATAGATCCAAAAACCCTTACTCCACATAATACATGAGCTCTTCGCAGATCACTAGATCCTCCTTCCTGTGTTACAACACAAATCCCTCCACAGTATCTTACAATGACTTGCACTTGGCTCTACAAGTCTCACACATTATGCACCAATCCTTACACTTCTTGATCACACAGATACCACTCTTAGCACTTAGCCAACTTACACAACAATTACACACTATTAAACTACTTCTTACATTTCCTATCCTTCTATTTATACATACAAAATAGGCCCAAACATGGGTAAACCCATGGGACGACATCCCATTCCCATTACATATTCCCAAATCCCAAAAAGGACCCAAAAAGGGGTCGAGATCCTATGATCTCTGCATTGTCTTGTTCTCCATCTTCAACAAGCTGTCAAAGTCCCAAGTTCAACCTAACCAAGGATCTCCCAAAAATTAGCCAAGGGAAAACAAATCCTAAGCATGAGGGTTGAACATAACTAAACCAATATGAGAGAGTTGGCCCATACAATTTTGTGGAGAAGATCCCCCTTTTTCCTCAACAAGAATGGCGCTCCCTCATAGTGAGAGACAGGGAACCACCCTAGCAATGGCACTACCCTAACATGGTAGAGGACACACCATGCCACTCTCCGAGTATGGCCAAGGGGTGCCACCCTTCATAAATTCTCAATAATAAGTTGAATTTTCCAAGGAAACGATGTGATTCGACTACCAATGATGGGGATTTTCTCTCTAACATGATTTGGAGATTGTGACAAATGTTTCTAAGGTGTCTATTGAGTTGCGACACTTACAAAAAAGTGCATGAATCATATTACAACACTTGTGACAGTTTAGGTGTGAAACTTATGACCCTTAGAATTTTGCGTTTGCGCCACATGCGACACTTGTAACACTTAAAACATGATCTTTGAGCCACGTACAACACTTTTGATGTGTAACAATTTTTTTTCTTTTTTTATTCATTTTTTTTTTACAGTTGTTATCTTGAATGCTCATGTTCATGGATGAGTGCTTGAATAAGACTAGGTGTTAAACTATGTTAACAATTGTCTAAGTAAGCAACAGTTTCACTATATTAGGAGTGTGACTCGTCAGTATACTGGAACAGAGTATGGGTATGCTCTAGGTGAATAGGCATAGTCTGGGTAAAGTATTCTTGGTGTGTCAAGCAACCAACTGAGAACCTTCGTTGTGTAGAACGCCCTCAAGAGGTGAATGATTGCAATGTATGTTTGAGTGTCCTGTGGGGTTGTGACAGGTGGTATCAGAGAAAACATGACTCTTCACCCTGACTGCAGCCATAATAGTGGTTAGGAAGGGGCATGCTTGTTTAGTGAAGTATTCTCGGTGCAGGATTGGTGAGGATTTGACCAACTGACCCATCATAGAGGCAACCTGAGCACAAAACTTGTGGGTTGTGATGACAGTAAAAAGTAGAGTCACGAACAAAGTTGTGACTTGTGTGAAGATTTAGGAACACTCCTTGAGTACAACTAGAGATAAGTTTTTTGGTTGAACCCTGCACTTGGGAAAGGATGACGAACACAAGATTTACGCAATAGTTGTCAAAAACACAAACAAAGAGTTGAACACAGAGACAGTTGGGCAAAGACCTTACTGAACGATTCGACAAGGTGGGTTGTTCGGTCACATGTGTTTTGATCCTAGTATTATGGACATACATAGACCAAGGGAGAAGTTTGTGAGGTTAAATGAAGCACTTGGATGTGCAAACGACCGCATAAATCATTACAGACATGAGATAGTGTAGAGGAGTTGCAAAAAACTCTTGAGAAAACCAAGTGACAAGAGTCAAGAAACAAAATGAATGGTGCAAGTGATGAAGCTTGGAAGGTCAAGAGGGACAATGCCACTCAACAATTTGAGAAGATCCAATAGGCTTTGGAGAAGATGGACGAATTTGATGCATAAATAAAGTCTAAGATCAAGGGAGTTAAGGAATTGGTGGATAATTCTAATACTTTGGCGTCTACTACATTGGGAGCACTTAGAGAGGAGATTTACCAACATAAAGGAAGCACAACAACAAAGGATCAACCCAGGCCACTCGTGAGGAAAGGTAGGATGATTGAGTGTTACCTCTTTTTTCAAAATCATTTTATGAGGAACTGTCCATTGCAAGGGAAGTTGGATGTGACAGTTGAGGAGGAGGCTTGACCCACACCAATAGTGGAGGAGTCAGAAACCGTGGAAATGATATTTCAAGAGTAGAAACCGATGGAAGAGATGAAATAATTCATGGAATCGTTGGTGGAATGCATGGAATATTTCAATACAATAGGTCAAGGACAATTTTTTCAAATTGAAGTAGTTGAAAGTCTTTGATTTGTGAACAAAACAGTAAGTGGGTTGAAGATGGTAGCCTCAGTTGACATCAGGGGAAAACGATATTTTTGTAGTGAATGAGTCGTGAAGTATCTTCATCGCAAACATGAGAGCTACATTAGAATGTGCAAAGTTTTGAAGTAAAAAATGATGCCTCTAATAGGGATTGTTCGTTCAACACTATTGAAAGTAGGGGACTTATTTGGAAATATGGATCTATTGGTAGCTCCATTGGAAGATCATGTGATGATCTTGGGCTTGGACTTCCTCAAAATTTCCAAGGCAAGTCCACTCTTTCACGAAAACTGCTTAGTTTTCATGGACGAGGCCATAACACCAAGCGCACCCTTGACGATGAAATAAAATATCGAGAGGATGCCTAGGATCTCTGTGACCAGGTTGATAGAAGGAGTCAGTGGGAGCAAAGATGAGCCTTGCGATGTTACACAACAACCAGATGTCATTCACACTACAACATCTTTGAGTAGTTTTGGGAAAGAGGAGCAACAATGGACAATTATGAAAACTTCGATAAGGACAACCTTGGAGAACATTGGTCAATTGAAGAACATGCAGAACCATGAACATGAGTGTAAGAGAGAGTTGGATTCTTCACTTTCCATGGAGCAGGAGGAACATCACCATGTGAATAGTCATCAATAATAAATTGTGGACATTGTGAAAGATCATGAAACAAGGTTGATAGAAGGAGTCAGTGGGAGCAAAGATGAGCCTTGCGACATTACACAACAACCAGATGTCATTCACACTACAACATCTCTGAGTAGTTTGGGGCAAGAGGAGAAGCAATGGACAGTTATGAAAACTTCGATAAGTACAACCATGGAGAACATCGGTCAATTGAAGAACATGTAGAACCATGAACATGAGTGTAAGAGAGAGTTGGATTCTTCACTTTCCATGGAGTATGAGGAACATCACCATGTGAATAGTCATCAACAATAAATTGTGGACATTGTGAAAGATCATGAAACAAACTTGCCCACCAAAAAAAATCCAAGAGTTGAGTCGAGACAGTGCGTGGAAGAACTTGATCAACCAAATTTGGAGAGAGACGTGGAAGAGTTAGGAGACGAGGACCTACATCTAGCGACAATCATGAAATGTTTTAGGAATGCCATGGGGATATACAACTTCCAAATGAATACAGAATGACTTAAGGAGTTGGGATGCACACCAAAGGAAGTTCATTTCATCATGTGGTAGTTGCACACATAATATATTTCAGGCACAATGTATGCCAATATCCTTGGTGGTGGCTATTGTCTACATTCTGCTAGTTAAAGGAAGAAGATTGAAAGGTGTTATTGGGAGAAAGTAGCACAAATGGTGATTCCTAGTGGAGGTGTCATTGAAAGACTCAAGAAGGGAATTTGCAAAATGAAAGGATGAGTTGTGGAGGCAACTTGCGAAGTTGAGGCAAGGGGCAGGACCTTGTCTAGAACTCAAGGATTTTAGTTAAGTGAGACGAACGGGTTGAGACTGCAGTGGGAGACTCAACAAGACCAATAAGTGTTGGAGATGATGACAATGATGTAGACATAAAAGAGTTTGTTGGATGTGGAGACATACATTCTCTAGCGAAAAACATGACAGTTAACATAATTTAATAAGACTAAGTGTTAAATTGTATTAACAACTATCTAAGTAAGCAAGAACTGCACTAGAATAGGAGTGTGACTCGCTAGTAGCCTAGAACATAATATAGGTATGCTCTAGGTGAAGAGGTCTAGTTTGACACACAACTTATTTGGGTTGAGAAAATAGTGAGTTTAGCGTGCTTGAAAATGATGAAGAATTGATATAAACTTTAAAATTGCTATTGGAATCTGAATGTATTGGTTGACAGTGGTGAAATCCAAACGCATTGAAAATATTACAAAATATCAATTTGGTCTTGTATGGATTACATAATCTCGATTGGGTGTTAGCTAAATTTTAGTGTTAAACGATAGAATATAAGCTAGGTTTTAGGCTAGTGGGATATGGAGGATTTGATTGATGCTACTCTGAAAATATTTTGGTAAACTTATGCTATGACGATATCAGTCATTTGAAAATTGATTCCAGAGTAATTGATTTCATGCATTACCAGATAAGGAGATTTAATATCTTACGATTTAGTGAAAAAAACAAACGCCGAACACTCAACTACAATGATAAAATTGTTTTACAATATAACAATCTTTGAAAAGTTGCTTTAGTGGTATTCTCACATAGTCATCGAACTCCGAACGGAGAGCTAGATATTTTATAACACATCTACTAACTAATCAGAAGATTGAAGCATTGGAAATCGATAGTGCCTTCAGAGTACATTGCAGAATCACAGTGTGGTTTTCTTCTCATCTCGCTCGCCAGCTGAATCACAATGTGGTTTTCTTCTGGATTGTTGTTATTGGCATCCTTATTATCGATTTTATCGAGCAATGCTATGAGATCAACACCATGCACCAAACTTTTGTTATTGGTTCTCTTCGCATTGGGAAATCTAGTCAACCATTCCAATGCTCATCTCTTGCTCGCTTATTCTGAGAAACCTATGAGGAGGCATCCATCTCCTGAAAGAACAACTGTGATAAAACACAAAAGTGCATACAACAACAAGAATCTTGTTTATATCAACTATCCTTCTTCCTTCGAAGTTCGGCGTTTGAGAGTTAATGGAAACAGTTGGGTTATTAAATCTTCCTAATACACATCACCTCACGGTCACCCAGTTGGGTTATTAAATCTTCCACATTATATAGATAACTGGCAGTGGAGGGCTCACAATAGGTCCTGCATCATTCTCAGGCTTTCAAACTAATGCAGTCCAACGTGTTGTTTTTAAAACAACATTCATAGGAGCCACGTAAAGTTTAAACCCACCTCACAGTCAAAGTCATACTGTCCGAGCACGCAAGTTTTTGTAGAAAATTAGAAAAACCTTCCGGATTTCATTCAAACGGAGCACATCTCCATTCTTTTAGATCAAACCAGCATGCAAGTTGTTGGCAAAAATTAGAAAAAATCCTTCTCATTTTCATTCAAACTGACCACATTTCCATTCTTAGTAAAACCTTCTCCATTTCATTCAAACTGACCACGTTTCTCATTCATCCTTATTACACCCTCCCACATGATGAGGTGCTGCCCTTGCCTTTTTGATGAAGCCCTAATTTCTTCATCACCATCCAATCCAATAACAATCCAATCCAATGGTTCTCAAAATATGCATTTCATCTGATGTCTTCGTCACTGTAGTGTCTCCTTTATAAAGCGACCATCCTTATCCTCCATTGTTGTTCCATTTTCATATATTATGCCTCAGGAATTCCATGGCATCGATAACAGACATAGAATCCATGCTAACCTTGATCTCCTCTTCAATAACCTTGATCTCCTCTTTAATGAGCAAGCAAATATAAGTTCAGATTTGCATATCTAAGTGTACTTGTATACATTCACTGTGTAATAATATTGGCCCTAAATTTTTATACGCAAAAACTTCAAAATTATTGTCCAAGTAGTTGTCATTAATAAGAAAAAATCCACGCTTCGTCTCTCACATTCTGCTGCTAGTAATATGATTTTTTTTCTTTGATTTCTTCAGCATGGACGTTCTATGTTGTATCGGGCACGAAACAATTCTTTGATGTACATTATGGAGGATCAGGGAAGGAATCGAAGATGACACCGACCACTTGGGTTGAAGCAAAGTCACTTAAAATAATATCTACACTACATATGTACAAAGGATCAACTCCCAATCTCTCACATATTCCTAGGCATTTTCCTTGAGGGAATTACACCAGAGAAACCTACTCTGATACCAACTTAGAAATATAGTATGCAAAAAACAATTGTATATTTTTATTATTCATCCAAACATATGTTTATGCCATAGGTTAAAGTTTCTACTAATTGATGATTTTTTTTCGAGGATATTTGCTCGAAATCCGACGATAAATTGTTGGATTCTTAGATTTGAGTGATTATTTCTGTATAATCCGAGTGAACTGGGAGTTTTTCAGCATGATGAATCCATTTCTAAATTCATAAATGGATTTTGAACAATTAAAAATAGCGATCCATGTAATTTATATCCCCTGATTCAGGCAAAAACAATTATTCCCTAGAACAACTAGCCAACATATATTTATACATGAAGTTTTCCCTCAATAACATAACAAACTCATGAGGAAATATCTCAATAACACACACATAAATAGGATCTGATAGTTGGAGAAGATCTTCCCACAACCAACTAGATATAAAAAAAATCAAACCAATCTCTAAAGTAAATATTAATTCTAACAAGATTAGCTAAAGCTATCCCAACTGTTGTAGGAAAATATCCCTGCGGACAGGTAGATCACCTCTAAGGCTTGACCTTAACCCTAGACAAAAAAATTCTTAACGTGGACACTGACTTCCTTTCAAATCTATCTAAACTAATGCATGAGAAGGGAGGATAACAGAAGTACCTTTTAATCGACGTTTGTCCCTGCACGCTCTGAGTTGCGCTCCAATCCTTTGCTCCTCGATGAGTTCTGTGGACAAAGCAAGATACGACCACTTCCTACTCTATTGACATTAGCTTGAAAATAGATCTATCAATAAATGACAAGTTCATGTAACATCAGACACAAACTAGAAAGAAACAGGCCAAGCGTGTCATATTGATGAGAATAACGACAGCAGTACTTACAATCGTAGATGTGAATGCGACAGCTTCGTCAAGTCCTCTTTATCTAACCCTTGCCTGAAAGATCCACAACCTAGATAACAACAGCTTCACTGATGACTCTCATTTGGCTGACTGTAAGTTTTCTCCAAGATCATAAGTTTCACATGTTCAATTCTTCCTCCCCTTTCCACCATCATAGGGCCTGTTTATATAGGTTGGGAGGGGCCTAACCTCTTGAGTTATGTTTAGAACAAGTTGGGAACCTTCTCCTCAGATCAGGGATCTCTTGATGAAACCAAGAATTCGAGCACAACTGTCTCCTAATCTCAAATGATCCTCCCCTTATTCTCCTCAACGGGCTAACAATTGACCTAGAATAGGGAGCACTCCCTCAGAAAGGGCATCAAAGCGTTGTAGCACTCCTTGGAAAGCCTTGGGGAAGCGCCAGCGCTCTCAAGATGAGAAACGCTCCTCCAAAAGGGCTTGAGAGGAGTTATAACGCTCCCTAAAGAATTATAGGGGAGCGCCAACACTTCTGCAGCTGAAGTAGGGGAGTGTTCTCTCTCCAAACCTTTGTTTCACGGTCTCTCTCAGGTGTCAAGAGCTATTTGATTCCAGTAAACCAGTTCTCCTCCTTCAAATCAGTCATGTGATATGTTATAAGTGCCTCCTTAGTGTCGTTATCATGGCATCATGTCCGAACATTGTTTGCGACACTAGTGACCAACTTGCAACACTTGCGAAAGTTGTAGGGAAGATGCGACACTTACGACGATTGATAGGGACAATGTGACACTTAGAAATTTTGACGTGTAACAGAATGCCCCCCAAAGTATGAAGTTAGAATATACGAACTGATGACTGAAATACTTTGCAGACGTTCAAGCAAGGGTATAGACTCGAAGAACCTGACGGAAGCTACACACAAACATCCAACAAATATCATGACATATTACAAAACCCAAGGTAGGCATACCTATGCTTGGATGATCAAGATTTGAGATATGGCCACCATAATATACACTGCGGATCCATAATTGTATTGATAAAAGGGTATAGCCACCGAAGATACACTGTGGATCTATACTTTGATGACTCAGACTGATCGTAGCCACGAAGAATACGCAATGGATCTACGAGATGATAAGACATAGCCACGACCAATACAAAGTGGATCTATGTAACAATGTATTTGTTCTTTGTCCAGAATTCCTTCGCAACCTGGGTGGAACATATATCGGAGTGAATTACTCAACCCAAGGTCTTCTTACCAATCCCCGTGTGATACGATTCTAACCATGTGAATAGATGTCTTAGTGTTGAACATGGAAGAAACCACTTGATTACCGGTCAATGAGGTAAATCGTTAACAAGTGTGAGGGAGATCACCATTAATGTCAATGATTCTCAAGGCATATTAGTACATTCCACCGAATGTGAATAGATGAGCTGAAGTCGAACATTCATGGAATCATTCGATCAGTGGTCAATGATGTCAACTAATGTCGAATGTGAGGAGGCCTGCCATTGAGGCATGTAGGTCCCAAAGTACTAATTAGTTTCTAAGTCTAATTCCCGGATAATGTCTTGAAGTCGACAGGAATAGACTCGTCGAGGGAGGGCCTTGATGTATCCCCCATCAACGACGTGAAACGTGTATGAAGACGTAATTGGTAGGTCAAAAGAACATGGACTAACACGGGTTTTGAGATAAGATATTTGGGATGGTTGACTCTCGAGGCGGATACTTCCCTTGAACACTGAGGCACAATAGCAAAACATGACATGGACCAAAAATGTGCAATGGATACTGTGACTTGCGTTGGGTGAACCAAAGGAGTGAATGGAAACTCAAAGATTGGTTCAGTGCAGAGGTTCAGTGGATTACGATATGAGCGGATGACAAAGTGTCGTGTTCAAGGGCGACTCTAAGAAGTGCTAAATGGTGTTCTCAAGAGACTACTTGGCTTGCTCCTTTCAATTTTCCCCCATCCAGATAGATGAGTACCTCTTTTTAATTTAATAAGATTGAGGAGGATAACACATGCTCGATATAAATCACCTTCGGTAAGTTCCTCTTCCTTTGTTTAACAAACCGGAAGAAGTAAGGGTTCGTTCCCATATGGGCCTGTCGATGTGTGCTTTAACGAGTCCAAAGACAGAAAACTCGAAGGTTTTTCAGGATTATAGAGTTTGGAAAAACACTTAAAAGAGAACTCTCTTAGTTCCTTTTTCGTATAGTAGTCCAACGAGACCGAAAAAGGGTTAAACTATTGCTCGAAAGACGCCCTTTATAACCTTTTAACGAGTTTGAAAGGAAGCAAGATCACTCGACAATCTTTTCATATTTAGAGAGTCTAAAAAGGGTTTAAAGGAGACTCCAGGGGGGTTCTTTTTTCATGTGATTGTATCTGTACGGGTTCGAAAAAGAGATAAAAGTTTACCCGGTTGCGTTCTCATATTGTCGAGCTCGAGAACGAACTAAGACTATGCTCATAAATACAACAAGGTGAAAGATTCATTAGAATTGCCAATAATCCTGTGATGCCAGAAATTATAAACCAGAGATTAGTGAAGCCATTTACACCATTAGAGAAACCCAAAATGACCATACCTTATAAAAAAATGAAATTTTATAAATATGAATTGATTTGAAAAACCCATTTACCATTTCATTTGCAAGGATTTGTGGAGTGTTGGAGAATCTCAATTAGAGAAAATCTTGTTTTTCTTGCTGCCAGAGCTATGACTGATCATTTCGCACACCTTTCGAACCAGGTAGGTTTTCGTTCTTTTCTCTTTCAATTGCATGGTTTCAAGTTGATTTTCATAGCATGGTTAATTTACAACACAAAGCCCTAGGTCGCCCCTTTTGAACCAAATGGGCCTCCTTTTAAAAGTTAATAAAATGGGGGAAATATTTTACAAAAATGCATTGGAGAAGGGTTGTTAGGATGTACACACCCTTACAATTGATTAGACCGACCATTTTAGCAAAAGAAACCCACGAAAATTCCCCTCATGGGCCCACGCACCCTTTCAAATCGTTTTTCATTTTTTACCACGTTTTAATCATTGTTTGGTAAATATTAAAGGGTGTGGTGGTTGAAAAGGATGATTGGTTTCTTTTAGATGTCATGGGCATTTGATTTTATGTTTTAAAATTCTTTTTGAAAATCGTCGAAATCACAAAAACGTGAGGAATGATGAAAATCTTGATTTTTTGTTTTGTAGGCGTATTCGGCAATCATGATTGAATGGAAAGAGCGGGAACACAAGATGGATGATTTATCCACTCTATGGAGTCCCTGTACGTGGGCCGCTTTGAGGGCCTATGGCTTGCTCAATTTTTTCAAATTGCAAAAAATGAAAAAAGAGGTTCTACTGCTTGAGCACATGATTGGTCTTTGGGACGTTACGGAATAGGGATTCCGTATTGGTACACAACTCCTAACCATCGAGTTGGAAGATGTGTATTTTCTGACCGGCCTCTCGAAAGAGGGGTCCCCATAGATTTTACAGGGCAGAGGGCATTACCTGAGCAGGTGGACGTGTATCTGGCATGTCATTGTGTTCCGGGAGCAAGGTTGGTAGGGGGCAGGATCCCTATCAAGGATATATGAGATCTGCCTCTCCGATCGATATTATTTGCTATCACTAGCGCGACTGGTAGCACTAGTGCTCATTTGGCATCGAGATCACAGGTGGCCTATGGTGTTCAGTGTTTAGAGCCAGCACTGTTCAATTGGAGTGCAACATTCCTTCGAAATGTGAAGGAACATATCTCTCGGTGCAGGAATGGCTAAAAACAGTTCGGCTATGGCTCGTTCTTAGTCTCATTTTTCTTAGAGCGCATCCCTCAGATGTAGCCTCAGATCGCGCTGGCAGTACGACCAGTGGATGAGCCTTGGATGGAGAGGTGGACTAGCCTGTCTCCGAGGCTAGTTTCGGAGTCAGAGTTTCGCTTTACTGGTGATTTCTTTGCCTGGTTGAGGTGGCAGTACCTCTAAATAGAGGACTTCTCGTATGTCGATGTGGACTTCCGCGGGAGCATGGACTTGATTTTGCCCGAGGGGGAAGATTGGGATGAGTCAGGTAAAAGACTAAGCCGTACCTTGTCTATTTTTGTTTTTTAAGTTTTTGATGTATATGTATTTTTTTGGGTATGCAAGAGAGTTTTGATAGATGTTTTTGTTTTTAACATGCAGACAAGGGAGCAGTGCGCCCAACAGATATACCAGTGCCAGGATGTCGTGGCGGCGCCCCAGTTGTGGCAGACCCAATAGTACCGGTGGTGAGCCTCCGGGAGGTTGAGAGGAACCTCTAAGGCCTTACAATGGGTATCCCTCCTCTGCGGAGGGGGGACGTGCCTTTGCATCTGCAGAGGCACATTGTAGGGGTGTCAGAGAATATCAATTCTCTGTTGAGGCGTGTAGTACGTGCAGTAGTATGCTACTCACAGCACAACGCAGTGCGGGGAGATTAGAGTCTCCCCGAGATCATGTTTTTTGTATGCCTTGTCTGGCAATGTTGTATGGGTGGATGGACCCAATATTTTGTTCTCTTACAGATGTTTTGATGTAATGCAAACATTTCAGTCACGCCATATATATATATATATATATACAGTTTCGAGTTTTTATGATGCCGATGATTTGTACATGATGATGTCTGTGATGTGTTTTAATTTACATGTAATGTACAGTTTTTGCTTTCCTTGAATCTTATCTATGGGATAAATACCGATCCATGATATAATTAGCTAACGAATCTGAAACACTATTAAGTTCTCTTGGAATGTGTCTATATTCAATGTAATCGAACATTCGTTCAAGGCGGCAAACTTGCAAGTGTAGACGTAGCAGGATAGGACTACGGATAGCGTAGATGCGATTGAGTTGATAAACCACGAGTTGGGAGTCTAAGTAAATAATGATACGGGAGATACCTAGGGAGGAGGCTTGGGTTAACAGTCCAATGACAGCATGATATTCTGCCATATTGTTGGTTGTTGGTCCTAAACAGATGCCTCCTGAACTCACCACCTCGTCGAACTGATAAATAACCCATGCTGCCGAAGAAATATTCTGGGTATGTCGGCTGGCACCATCCGCAAACCCAAAAAATATAGGAAAGGCAAACGTCATCTGCTCATGAAAACACAGGCATAGTCATGAGTGGCAACGGTAAAGACTCGAGCACGCGAAAGAAAAGACACACCAAACTAAAATACAATAATGTACAAAGTACAGATGCTAGGTGATCTAGGAATAGTACTTTTTAAGGTAAAGCCCGTTTCGGGGCTCTCCCAGGGAAATTCCATCATGATCTACTAGTTCGTAAGCACCTCTGTGTAAAACACGCTTCACGATGTAAGGACCGTGCCACATAGGTTCTAACTTTCCTGTTCCCAATTTGTCGTGTGCTTGGTCATAAACGAGGACTAAGTCTACTTCTACAAAGGCTCGAGGTTGGACGGATTTGTCATATTGAATCTTTATTCGTTTCTGATGTGCCTCATTAACGAGAGCAACGTCACGGCGTGTTTCGTCCATCTTGGATAGGTATAAGAATCGTTCTTCTTCCGCAGAAGTATGGGGCAGGAGTTCTACTTTTAATTTGAGTGATGGAATTTCACACTCGATTGGTAGGACGACCTCAATGTCGTAGACCAACTGGAAAGGAGTGAATCCTGTTGAGGTTTTCACAGACGTGCGATAGGCCCAGAGAGCAGAAAACAGTTGTAAATGCCACGATGTCTTGTTTCCCCCTACCATGCATTGGATCATGGTTTTTAGGACTTTGTTGATAGCCTCAACTTGTCCATTCGCTTGAGTGTAGTAAGGGGATGAGTTTTCATGGCGAAAACCCAATTTGACGTGTAACTCGCTCATCATCTGATTTTTGAAGTGTGCACCATGGTCGGTGACAATGGCATGTGGTACACCAAAACGAGTAATGATGTGGTTGAAGAGAAATAGAGATGCAGTACGGCCATCGTTCAGGAAGGTAGGCATAGCTTCAACCCATTTTGTGAAATAATCGACGACGACGATGATGTAACCATGCCCCCCGACTGAGGTAGGCTTACACTGCATGAAATCAATACCCCATTTGGAAAAGGGGTCGATGGCAATAATGGGGTGCAGCGCAGTAGGGTGGGTGCGTAATAGGATGTAGTGGCAGAATCGTTGGACAGCAATGACAGCTACCATAGCCAGTTTCTCGACATGCGAATATCTGAGTTTGGGTCCGGATAAACTCTTGGTCAGATAAAATCACGTGTTCTTCGTCATTAGAGTCCTCTTGAACTAATACCATGGCAATGGTAGAAGTAGAAGCGGCCAAGTAAAGGATATAATCCTTTGTATATTCGGGAGGATGTAACAAAGGAGCGTGGGTCAAAGCGTGCTTGAGAGTGTCGAATGACCGTTGGGCAGTGTCATCCCAGATGAAAGGGACATTCTTTTGCAGTAGCCGCATAAATCCTTTAGTGATCTCGGCGTAATTGCAGATGAAGTGGCAGAGAAAGTTTTCTTTGCCTTGCAAACTTTGAAGTTGGGTTAAGTTGGTGGGTGGGGGTAAGGCTAGAATGGCCTTGATCTTTAAGGGATCCACCCTGATCCCATCTTTGGAGACGATGAAACCGAGGAGTCGGCCGGATTCAACAGCGAAAATGCATTTATGTGGGTTCAGACGAATACGATAGAAACGACATCGAAGAAAAATTGCCCGCAAGTGACCAATATGATCGGGTCGGTTGGATGAATGGGCGGGTAAATCATCAAGGTAAGGTTCCATGATATGTTTGATGTCGTGGAAAGCGTACGACATGGCTCGCTGGAAAGTAGCACCAGCATTTTTAAGGCCAAATGGTAGCTTTCGATAAGAGAAAGTTCCCCAAGGGAAGATGAAGGCTGTCTTATGTTGATCAGCAGGTAATATTTCAATCTGGTTGTATCCAGAAAAGCCATCCATGAAAGAGAAGATTACGCTTCCCGTGCAATTATCGATGATTTGATCNTGGCCTTGATCTTTAAGGGATCCACCCTGATCCCGTCTTTGGAGACGATGAAACCGAGGAGTCGGCCGGATTCAACAACGAAAATGCATTTATGTGGGTTCAGACGAATACGATAGAAACGACATCGAAGAAAAATTGCCCGCAAGTGACCAATATGATCGGGTCAGTTGGATGAATGGGCGGGTAAATCATCAAGGTAAGGTTCCATGATATGTTTGATGTCGTGGAAAGCGTACGACATGGCTCGCTGGAAAGTAGCACCATCATTTTTAAGGCCAAATGGTAGCTTTCGATAAGAGAAAGTTCCCCAAGGGAAGATGAAGGCTGTCTTATGTTGATCAGCAGGTAATATTTCAATCTGGTTGTATCCAGAAAAGCCATCCATGAAAGAGAAGATTATGCTTCCCGTGCAATTATCGATGATTTGATCAATAAAAGGTGTAGGGTAGTTGTCCTTGGGACAAGCTTTGTTGAGATCGCGATAATCTACACAGACACGGATGGTCCCTTGTTTCTTGGCAATCGGAACGCGGTTAGAGACCCATTCCGTCAAAGGGACGGGGTATATAAAGCTAGATTTTAGAAGTTTTTCAACTTCTGCCTTTATAGCTGCCGGTTTTTTGGGGTGGACTGGGCGAAGTTTCTGTCGAACCGGTTTTACGTCAGGATAAGTCTTGATTTCGTGTATGATGATTGAAGGGTCAATCCCTGCATTTCCTCGTAACTCCATGTGAAGACATCGCAGAATTCCTTGAACAAAGCGGTGTAAGAAACCACTTCGTCGGGCGTGCAATTAGCACCAAGATTAATGTTTTCCATGACACCTTCTTTGATTGAAATGTCAATTGTGATTGTAGTAGAGATGTTATCCATGTTCCCCTCAGAGAAAGTATCTTGAGTGAGGATAGGGGATTGTGGAGCATCGGTAACATCGGGGGGGAAGACAGATCGTATGTCTTGCAATTCTTCCAAAGGCGGAAGAAAAGAGGATCGATGGTGGTTGTCATCCCAGGGCAAATCGTCAATGCTAAGCATTTCCATAATAGATTCATCCGAAGGAAAAATATGGGAAATGTAATCAATGTCGGATGATAGGGAATCCAACCACGAGGGCACCGAGTAAGTGTCGGGTGCCAATGAATGTGAAGTGTTCGAAGAGGGAGAGGCAGATTGAATAGCTACGTATGCAGCCTCGGCTGGGCTGAGTGGCATGGTGTCACTGAGTCCATCGAATTCCAAAGGACTAGGCACAATCCAGGGGTCATATGATTCCAAGGATTGATAAGGCAAATTCGAGATCATATTGACGGTGGCAATATGATGTGCAGTAGGTGAAAGTGGTGTAGGGAAGGTACCCATGAGGCTAGAATCTTTCAATAAGCCAACGCCAACGCTTTCATACATAACTAGGTGATCTCCCAAAAAAAGAATGTTGTTGGTGGCAGGGATGCGAGCATCAGGTGTACAGAAATCAAGTTGATCGACGGTGACAATTTTGCCTTGATGAGGGAATTGTACACATCGAAACACCGACGAGGCGACAGATTTCATAGCATTGAACCAACTTCTTCCGAGTAATAGGTTGTAATCGAGGGGAGCATCGACCACTTCGACATCAACAGTAACAGTTTTACCGCCCAATTGAACGGCGAGAGATTGTAATAATCCGTGAGGATGGAAACCTCGTCCATTGAATGCACATAACATCGTAGGGGATTTGTTAAGGGTTGGTGATTTCAAACCTTTCCAACAGGCTAGAGACATGACACAGGTGGAGGCTCCCTCATCCAGGATGGTTCGATGGATTTGTTGATTGTGAACAACAACAACGACTTGGAAAGCTAGCTGGTGGGAGAGTCGCGGTTGATGGTCATCCAGATTAAACGTGATGTAGTTTGATGACTCGGGATTGAAAGCACCAATAGCAGCTAAGAGCGTCCTACGTTGGTTAGGACAGTGTTGTAAAACTTCCAATGCGGACATGGCACATGGAGCTTGGGCCAAATCTTCTACAATATTGTAATTTTGGGTAGCCCGTGAATTAGGATTGAAAGTGGATTTCCGGATGGTTCTCTTGGGAGGGTGTAAGATGGAGTCAAAAGAAGGTTTCTCAATCTGAAGTGGCCCAGACGGAGGGTTGACAGACGGAGGATTAACAGCAGATGGTAAAGGATCTAGCGAAGAACCATTAGCAGTCTTCGGTTTATCGGGTTTAACTGGCGTGTCATATGTCGCAGAACGAGTGGTTAGATTAACCTCGTTAAACATGTAAATGTGTGTGCTTGTCAAGGCCTCATCGTGGGGTTGGTTGGAACTGCCCCCCGACGTGGGGGTTTGTGCAACCAAAGATTGTTGTTGCGGAAAAGGCTGAGTAAGCATAGAGGGTTGCGAATTTCCTTTAAAAAGTTTAGCCACTTCATCGTGGTGTGGGCAATCTTGAGTGTAGTGATCGTCACCACAAATGAGACATGGGAATTTCGGTTTTTGCTGTGGTTGTTTTCCGGAAGCAGGGGTTTGCGTTTGGGTCTTGGGTTGTTCGTTGTTATTGTTCTTCTTTGTTTTGTTTCTCGCTTTCTTCTTGCCCCCGAGTTGTTTTGAAGGGGTTTATTGGACCGCATTCACATCAGAGACTTGAGTTTGGGTGGGGGTAGAAGAGGGTGCAGTCGAACTGGGGGCGGCTGTGGAAGTGGGCCGCTGAATCGTTCCAGTGGACTGGGTGGTAGATTGAGTTTTGACGGAGCCAATAACTCCATCCGCGTGCGAAGCAGTCGATGGTTTGGATGGACCGTTAGTGGCACGGGTGTCGTTCGATATCAACTCATATAGAGTATCGGATTGAGAATAGACTAAGTCTAAGTACTGAGCTCGGGAGATGGCTTCTTCCTCGGTGACCATGCCACCCATGGAAACATCACGAGCGATCTGGGGTAGTAATGATTTCGTGAACCATTCCACTAATAATTGGTCAGGGATGATTGCTTTGATTAGCCTTCGTCATCTTCTCCATTCATGGATATGATTGGAGATGTGTATGGAAGTTGTCTGACGAAGAGAGGTTAATAGTTCAGTACCCATCTCGTATCAGATGGGCAGTTGGAAGTGTGTGAGGAAGGACATGGCGAGGGAGTTGAAATCGTAAAAAGATGCGCGAGGTAATTCAATATACCATTTTGTTGCGGAACCCGTAAGTGTCCGCTGGAAAAGACGCAAACGAATAGAATCGTCCATGAGGGAGTTGGATGAGCACCACAAATGGAAAGTCATCACATGGTTGTTCGGGTCTTCTCCAGATTTTCCGTCAAATTTTGGGATATCAGAAGGAAGCTTTGCTGGAATAGCTGACCAAACCGAAGAATGATGAATGGGATCATTCATTAACCGAGACAAGTCTGGAAGATCCAGGGTAGCCAGAAAAGGTAGTTGTCGGTTAACCTGTGGGTAATGCTGGTGTGGCAGAGGGACACCAGTGGGGCCTAATACTGGGTTATGTGGATAATTATAACTCGTGGGCCCTCTCATGTGAGGTTGGTTTTGACCAAGGTTCATAGGATTTGAAGTGTTTTGAGAAGCATGTGTGAGTGGAGGATAACCGAATGGGTTTTGAGGGTTATGGGTTGGGTTGGACATTTGTCCATAAGGAGGTTGTTGCAGAGTTTGCGAATTTTATCCTGCTGGGAAGTGTGGGTTTCCTGAGAAAGGAATATTCCATGGGTTAGATGCGACAGGCACAGTTTGTCCCATGGAGGCATGCGGATTTCCTTGAAAAGGGACGCTCCACGGATTGGGTGCAACAGACACATTTTTTCCTTGTGGTTGATGGTGGACTCCTACTTGAGGTTTCCCCATACCATGAGGGTGCCCCCCGAATGGGATTTGTCCTCTGGTGGGAGGATGCCCCCCAGCTTGAGGTAGAGTTCCCAGGATTTGAGGGCCAGACGTAAAAGATTGACCAGTGTTTCTGATTGGGTTAGAACCACCAAGGATAGTCCCTCCGGGTTGTTGGATAGGTATGGAACTTCTCGATACGATTTGAGTAGTGGTTTGGGCAGTGGTGGTGGTAGATGCGTTCAGTGCCCTAAATCCAAAAGGGAGATTAGGTCTTGGTGTTACAGGTATGCCAATCGGGGCTTGATTAACTACCGCATTACCGGCAGGGATGGTCGAAATGTGCAGGGCCATTGTCGAATGGGCTGTCTGGAGGGGAATAGTAGGTCTCGGGCCAACGAATGGTACGTTCAGGCCAACGGGTGGTGTGTTCGGAGCAACGGTTGGTGTGGCTGTAAAAGTGGTAGTACCGGTGAAGTGATTTGGGGGTACAGTGTAGGATAAAGGTGCGTCGGCTCCTTCTCCTGTTCCATAAAGATCTCGTACCAAGCGTGGTGGACTCCGCACAATGTTCTCAGTCCAAAAAGGGTCATTGGGTAAAGGGTTTTGAGGAGACCCGGCCGGAGCGTTAGAAGGGTTTATGACCACAAATTCTCCAGCGGAATTTAGGTGGAGGATCTGTCGTTCATATCCCTCTGAAATGCGATAAGCTTCTGGGGATTCCGAGACAATTCTAAAATTCTCCAAAGGGATGGGAACTTCTTCCTGAGAAGTTGTAGTGTTTTGAACCTCGCTTTGTTGAGGAGATTGCTCCGTAGAATGAGGGGGTAAAGGGGTGTCTCCTTCTATATTTTCTAGAGGAAGTCCCTGTAGCCTCCACGAGCATCGTGGAGGGTCGGTGTTGGCGGAAGAAAAGAGTCGATGAAAGAAATCTATGGCCAACTAGTGAAAAGAAACAACACATGCTAAAAAATCTAAGAATCACAACCAAGCAAACAGGACCTTCTTTTGATGACCGTACTAGTTGGTGATGAAATCCAACGTCGCATGATCAAGTCCAGAAGGGGTGGGGATAGGGTGGAACAGTTACAATGGCGACCTGCTTAATGGACTTACGCCTTGGTGCAAGCTTCCATGCAGTAATTGTGGATTTACCCTCCAAGGAGCCCGAGTGAGTTTGACCAATGTCTTCTCCAGGTACAGTGAGACTTCTCATCACCGTCACCTTGTGTAAGAACCTAA
>JASDQU010103903.1:85662-99436 GCA_032191745.1 Picea mariana | reverse complement strand
CGCCTTGGTGCAAGCTTCCATGCAGTAATTGTGGATTTACCCTCCAAGGAGCCCGAGTGAGTTTGACCAATGTCTTCTCCAGATACAGTGAGACTTCTCATCACCGTCACCTTGTGTAAGAACCTAAAGATTATGGCGACTAAGGTTACCAATTCGCAGTCAGCCCCTGGGCGGGAACAGTCGACAGTTCGATCCGAACGTACGGGCAGGGTATCAAGCCCGAAACCAACTAAGAAGCTTCCACGCAGTAATTGTGGATTTACCTCAAAGTGATCCCCATAATACGATCTGACCACCACAATCAGTTAAACCACGGGGGGTTAGTCCCTGTAGCTTACCCAAATGCAACCTAGTGTGTAACCCCTGTGTGAGAGGGGGATTCCAGGCAGACTTATACGATAAGTGGATTTACTCTCCCTAACTCAGGATGCTAATGTTTGTTTTGACAACTTTGGAGAGTTTTTCTCACAGCCTAATCCAAAGTACTACACCTATTCTACTGTTGGTGGAGGATTCTAGCAAAGAAAAAGTTCTAGATAATTTTTAATTAGCGTTGATTTTTATGGTTGTTCTTTATGCAAAGGGGTGCATGGAAGTGAAACAAATGGAATTATGACTCAGACCCAAAGAATGCATCGAACATGATAAGCAGTCATTTCCTTTCGATGAACATCTAGCTAGGGGAGAGAGAGAGTTCTTTCACTAACAAGCACAACTACGGAATGCCCTCAAACAATTCTTTTCTCAATTAAATACTGATGTGATGCAAAAAAAATTAAATTCCTTCTAATATGCTTAATCAATCATGAAGATACCTTTATTGTTTGCGTATGGATGATGATCAATACAACACAATGCTTATCTTTGCTAATTATCTTCTTGGTATGGATGAGAACCAAACTAGCATAAGCAAAAATCACACAAACACTACACCCTTCGTAGCAATCAAAATGAAAAGAGAAAGACAAGAAACAATCAAAGAAAAAAGAAAACTTCACACCCAAAAGAAAGAGTTGAAGAACAATGACCTCGACTGAAATCGAGATAAAGAGGTCTGTAGACCTTTGATGACCTTCACCAAGGTTTTGCTCAACTGAAGAGAAGAGAAAAGCAATGCATAGGTTTCAAGCTTCACTCAACAGGAAAAAATCAATGCAAAATGGTGAAGAAGGTTACAAGATCCAATCAACAAGGTGTTTATTCTTCAAAAAGACGGATGTCAAGGCTAAAAAGGAAGAAAAGTTGACTCACAAGATCACTCAATAAAAGAGTCACAGAGGCAAACCCTGAAAAAATGCAGTTCTGGAGGGTTTTTGGCCAAAAGGAGGCTGGCGCTCTATTGCCAAGGGCAAAGAGCGTTATAGCACTCTATGTAAAGCTATTAGGAGTGATGGCACTCTGTTAACATTAGGACAGGGGCACCAGGGTCTAAAAGCTCCAGAAATGTCAAAAAATTTCAAAACTTGAGATCTGAGCTTGACAAGTATGTTGAATGTGACAAGGTAAGGAGCCAGTCATCTCATGAAACTAATCAAAGAGGGGTGAACCAGGTCTGAAACAATCAAGGGGAAGAACAAGGTCAATGAGGAGAAAAATCCAAACAAGAGGTTTTGATTGAGGCTATCTCCCCAGCGGAGTTTCCAGTTTCTGTTGTAGGAAAATCTCCCTGCGAACAGGTAGATCACCTCTAAGGCTTGACCTTAACCCTAGACAGAAAAATGATTAACGTGGACACTGAATTCCTTTCAAATCTATCTAAACTAATGCATGAGAAGGGAGGATAACAGAAGTACCTTTTAATCGACGTTTGTCCTGGCACGCTCCGATTTGCGCTCCAATCCTTTGCTCCTCGCTGAGTTCTGTGGACAAAGCAAGATACGACCACTTCCTACTCTATTGACATTAGCTTGAAAATATATCTATCAATAAATGACAAGTTCATGTAACATAAAACACAAACTAGAAAGAAACAGGCCAAGCGTGTCATATTGATGAGAATAACGACAACAATACTTACAATTGTAGATGCGAATGCGACATCTTTGTCAAGTCCTCTTTGTCTAACCCTTGCCTGAAAGATCCACAACCTGGATAACAGCAGCTTCACTGATGACTCTCCTTTGGCTGACTGTAAGTTTCCTCCAAGATCATAAGTTTCACATGTTCAATTCTTCCTCCCCTTTCCACCATCATAGGGCCTATTTATATAGGTTGGGAGGGGCCTAACCTCTTGAGTTAAGTTTAGAACAAGCTGGGAACCTTCTCCTCAGATCAGGGATCTCTTGATGAAACCAATAATTCGAGCACAACTATATCCTAATCTCGAATGATCCTCCCCTTATTCTCCTCAACGGGCTAACAATTGACCCAGAATAGGGAGCACTCCCTCAGAAAGCGCATCAGAGCGTTGTAGCGCTCCTTGGTAAGCCTTGGGGAAGCGCTAGCGCTCTCAAGATGAGCAACGCTCCTCCAAAAGGTCCTGAGAGGCGTTATAATGCTCCCTAAAGAATTATAGGGGAGTGCCAGTGCTTCTGCAGCTGAAGTAGGGGAGCGTTCTCTCTCCAAACCTTTGTTTCAGGGTCTCTCTCAGGTGTCAAGAGCTATTTGATTCCAGTAAACCAGTTCTCCTCCTTCAAATCAGTCATGTGAGATGTTATAAGTGCCTTCTTAGTGTCGTTATCATGTCATCATGTCTGAACATCGTTTGTGACACTAGCGACCAACTTGTGACACTTGCAAAAGTTGTAGGGAAGATGCGACACTTATGACTATTGATAGGGACAATGTGACACTTAGCAATTTTGACGTGTAACACTAACGTGCACTATTTTTGGCACACATTTGTTAAAGAATTACTACCAAATTGTAATTGCTACAAGAAAAATTAGATTGTATGGTTAATTTCAAAATATAATATTCGAAGGAATACACAACGACGATAGTTGATGACATTTACAATTCAATAGTCACATTGCTGACCATTTGCACGTTTCCCACTAGGGGTATTCTAAATGTTCTATTTTGATTTTTCAAAAATTATTATTTGAATTTGACAATGGAATTGTGTGGAAATGTATCCTTTTAAATCTAAACCGTTGATCTCAAATTGTGTGGAATTTGAGCCTTTGATCCATGCTACATTAGCCATCGACGATCGATGTTCTTCCTTCGGCACACATCACACTTTCCCCGATCTTTTGACGTGACCATCGACCATCAAACCATTCCCCTAACAACTGATTTGTACACAACTCTAAATCAGTCAATTTGACCATTGATTGTCGACGATATTCATTGGAGAATGGAACTCCTCACTTATTCGATCGATTCTCTAACATTGACACATCGACGATCGATGATCCCCGATAATTATTGAAAACACTTCCCCAAATTGGTCGAATTGACCATCAGCCATTGACCACTTCTGTTGGCTAACGTGGCATGACACATGGGTGATGACATGTCATGACATGTCATCCTCAGGTGTCAACTTAGGTGACATGGCATGAAATGTGGATGTTAATGTGGCATGACATGTATATGATGATGTCATCATCCACTTTCCTCCATCGACCATTGACTGATTCTTTTGGACCACCCTAACACTTTGTTTAATTTGGTTGATGTCCAACCATCAACACATCAGTCATCAATGACTTCTCTTGTTTGAATCGAAACACTTCACTGTATTCGACCGACACTCGAACACCGACCCATTGGCCAGTGACGACTTTCGTTG
Organism: Picea mariana; assembly: GCA_032191745.1. Lineage (NCBI taxonomy): Eukaryota > Viridiplantae > Streptophyta > Pinopsida > Pinales > Pinaceae > Picea > Picea mariana. The sequence goes on along the minus strand of JASDQU010103903.1, from coordinate 95,697 downwards.
GCGATTGAAAATAATTCATTTGATTCAGTCAACGCCTCGATTATCGACCATCGATGGTCAAAGATATCCTTTGGCCAAACCAAAATATTCACCATTTCAACCAACCCGACCATCGGCCATCGATGATTTCTCTTGGTGAATTTCCATACTTAGAAATTTTCGACCAAAAAGCCCAACGAATCTAGGTCGTCGATCTAATCCATTTTGAAACAACCCAAAATGAATCGTGGCCAACAATTTGATTAACCTTTCAAACTGGTTGAAATGAATACAAATGGTCGATGTGATCCATTTCCCAAACTCCCGAAATTAATCATGTCCATCGATTTACTCAACCTTTCAAATAGATGATACTTTAAGTATATTTTAAACTTTTTCATGACGAATCTCAATCGTTGATCTCGAGATCAAAAGCGATCTCAATCGTCGATTCACCAAACTTCCTACAACTCTACAAGTGGCCATTAAAACTTGAATTTCGACCATTCCAAGTCGAATTTGGCTTTGCAACTTTACCTCTCTACTCCATTAACCCTCTTCAATAGTTTGAAGTCCTTAAAACTCATATTTTCCCCATAGATTTGGGGTTTTCTCTCTAAATTCTTTGTTTTTCCCCAAATCTATCACAGGAAAAATATACAACAACAAATTACTCAATTCACACACATTCTTGTCCCATTCAAAGCCGATGTTTGAACCCAAAGGATCTGATAAAATAATGTAATGTGCCCCATCCCAACCGAGGGACATTACGATGCATAATACTCATAAAAATGGAATTTTACAGCTAAATAATTTAATTATTTTAGATTTAATTGATTTCTTGTAACTTTCAGCTACAAATTAAAAATGTATTTAACAATTGTTTGTTGTCATTGCATTGATGTATCCACAACATACAAAAATAGACATACTAAAATAGACATGAATGCAGCAAATAAACTTCATTACAACAACATATAAATTATGTTCTCATACTCATAGTTCATGCACAACAATTAAAATTCATAATACAACAGAAACATGATAAAACACTTATCTTTTCACAATAGTTGTGCAACCATTTTTTTGGGACAAACATTCCACCCAACTGTAGACCGATTGTTCCAAATTTCGACATCCAGTCACCCTCGATCTAAGGCTAGTAATCTACAAAAGAGGGTGGTATCTCACTACCCACTCACAACTCATAAAACTTACAACCCATTGATATCTTCCTACAACTATCTTGATTTTCCACAAGCTCTCTTTCTCTTGACTTGCCCAACCCAATGAATGTACCCCTTCACTAATCTAAGTCCCTTGAGTGTCTCATTCGTTTATCAAGGTCTCTCTGGCACATGTAATATAGGAATATCTCAGCTGGGATCTCAAGGGAACTTGCTGCTAGGAAAACTACCAACAAAACACAACAAACACTTGTTTTTTTAGTGCAACTCACTCAGGAATTCAGTGTTTAGGCTTGACAACTTGGATCTTCAATTATCCAGCTACAATTTTCTCCAATTCGCTCCATATTTCTCTATAATTCGCCCTCAACGGCTGCACCAACTCCAAACTCTCTTTCTTTCTCTCTACTTGCTCCTCATCCCCACAATTCAACATGTCTCTACCCATACAAATTTCTCATCATAGTGAAGGATGCTGTAAAAATTTTCCAGAGACAAGGCCTTAAACATAAGAACCTGTTGATCAAACGCTTTCCTAGTTAAGGGCAAGGAGTTTGCGATTAAGTTGGGGTCTTAGAAGTCGTTGTTTTTTTCGGCTAAGTTTATTCTTGACAGCCTTGTGAATAATTTATCTTTCTTTGATATGGCTTGTTCACATGAGTGAATAATGAGATGCATGTTCTTCACTTTTCTTTCCAACATGCATTCAATTGACTAATCCGGTTTTTGGATGGAATATCTTGTTCTCTTCTTTCTGTTTATGTTATATTGTTCACAATGGTGCCAAAAGGAAGGACCATTTTTAAATAGAAAATTTCTTCATCTTTTAACTCTTCCTGCAAATGTTGGAGCAAACTATGTGCCCTGGTTCTAAGGGAAGTGATGGTTTGCGATGTTTTCCATGCCTCGGTAACTAGTTCCATTCTTTTCTTGATATTATTCTCCACATATCCTCTACAGGATGTGAGGAAGGTGGAGGATGTTTTTACGTTAGCTGCAGGGGTGCCAGGCATGGCTATTGTGAAAGGATTGACAGGAAATGGCATAGGAATCAAAGCCTCTTGCAATTCCTTAACCCGTTCCTTCAGTTTGGCCTTCTCGACCTTGATGCCTCCAATGGAATCATGAAGTGCATCTCCGATCGCATTGTGAAGTTGACAGATTTGGGATGACCGCATGTTGGCAAGGTCAACCTCTGAACGAGATTTTCCTTTCTTATTTTTTACATATTTTTTCTCAATTATCAATTTTTTGGACTGGCTATAAAAAACAACGCTCTGGAACACGAAGGATTCATCTTTGTCAAAATTTTCGGTAATGGATATGTCGATCGGGAGGCTATGGTGGATGGCATCTCCGGGCTGATCAAGGCAGCAGAGCATGCTATCTAGATCAGTGTCAAGTTCCATGTTCTCACTCTGAATTTTTGGCTCTTCCGCTTGTCCCACATTTTTTTTTCTCTTCTTGTCTACTAGAGGCCTGTGAAAACTATCAATTTTAGAGTGAGGAGGGTCGTTATCTCCTCCTCTATTTGAATAACTCTGAGTTGCTTTGTTGTTGTGCTGGGACATTGGAGCGATGCTCTAGGATGTCCTACTTTTTGGAGTGCTATTTGTCGATTGAGCACTCTTGTCACCAGGGCCTTTCCCCTATTGCATGTACTATTTAGTGAAGCTTTGCACTGTGTCTAGGTCGTCGGCATCATAGGCAGGAGTGTTGTTGCCATTGTCTATGTTTTCGGGCAGGTGTTTTTTGATAAAACAATCACCGAGGCCAAGTGTTTGTAAATGTTGTCGAAAAATATTATAGGGGTCGAACCCTCTTATTCTTTCAGCAGATCTTAGGTTGGAGATGCTAGAATGCATTGCGAATTCCTCACTTTTGTTGGCATTTTTCAACACAAACTCCCCTACTTTCCAAGGTAGAGGAATGAACTGTTTTTTTCTCTTCTTTTGCAACAGATGCAACCATCAGTTGTATTGCCATGCTACTTCTACAACAAACATTATGTCTGTAATGTGACATGGAAGGAGAGCACGTTTTTCTATGGAACCAAAAATTCTTATGACAATGTAATTATCCAAATGTTCAAGTGTCCCCATCCTTTCCAAACAATTGGTTGCCTATTCAGATATGTAGGGAGCATCTTCTCCTAACAACAAAACTTTGAAAATAGACTTGAAGCCATTAAAAAACTCATAAAAACAATGGGAATCCTTGTGCTTCCACAAGGCCTGGTACCAGAACGTTACTAGGTTGAATTCCCAGTTGACATTCTTGGACAGAGATAGTTGTGGAAACCTACAAGAATGCGTTATCGCAAAAACTAAGTAGGAAAACATATAAAATTTATTTTCCTTTTTGAAGCTTGACAATTGGGAACAAATTTCATGGGAAATTAACTTTCCCCAATAAAAAATGGCTTGTTTGTTGGCTGTGAAATACAAAATATAAAGAGCCATCTGGGAAGCAGTTGTTGTGGATTCATGTCTTGTTATTCTTGTAAACATCCAGACAATTTCGCGAAATGGATTTCTAAATGAACTAACCTGCAAGCTTGTAATATCTTCAGGAACTAGAAGCAGGTTTTCCAATAAATGAGGCAAGAGGTCCAACCCATTATTAAGCTTTGCTAGGATCTGTTTTCAATCTTCTCCTCTGAACATCAATGTTGGCTCCAACAATCTCATCTGGAGGAAGACCTGAGGTGACAAAGAAACATAAGAGTGGTCCCGCAGTGGAATAATTCTTTTGTCTGAAATAAACTTATGGGCGCACCAAGAGACCAGGTCCTTACAGTAAAAAACCTTAGGGACATAGCCTGCACGAGAAATCCCAGAGGTCCAAATTACTTGGTTCTCTGTGGAAGAGGTTGAGTAATAATAATATGCCCTGGACCACTGGAAGTTCTGGTCCTTGTGCCTGAAGATGTTCACTGTATCTCCACAGGACTATTGTCGAGTTGATGCCATAGGTTTATGAGAACATTGGTTTTCTCTAGACGATGGCTGAAATGAATAGTTAGAGCCGATAATGTAACTCTCTGGTAAATCTTTGTTAAATGCTTACAAATGCGAGAGCTCCTCGAGCCTTTCGTTGATTAATGACAATCTGTATTGGTGGTGCATGATGAACTGTTAGCAGTAAAGATTACTTATTTCATATTTAGAAATGTGAAGGTGGCAGGTACGATGAAGAGAAATTAAGGATTGGAGGTTTCGTGAATGTGCCAAGGCAATGACGTGTGAATGGCATTTCATGATTTTGAATCAACACTTAGAAGTGATAATATAACCCCCCGCAAATCTTGTTTTAATGTGCATTAATAGGATATCTCTTCAAGCCTTTCGCCCATCAATGACAATCTATAAGGTTCCTGCATGATGAGCTATTAGAATTAAATGTCAATAATTTCATATTTAGAAACAAGATATGTATATATATATATATATATATATATATATACAACAATTTGTTTTCTTTTTTTACAGAGAAGTGTGGAGGTCATGGAGATGGGAGAGAGCAAGGAAAGAATGGCAAGGTCTGAAAAGAGGTCAGACATGATTCAAAAAAGGGTTACGGGGATACTCAAGAGAGGTGAGTGTTCCATAGTTAAATTTTATGTATCGAAATTTTTTATTGCAAAACATGTAAAATGGAAGAGATCATGATGGGGTAGTTCAGCAGTCGGCTTGTATATTTGTGGAATTTCGGGAAACTGGCTAAGTATGGAATAGGGAAACGGTCGAGTAGACTCGTTCTCGAAAGCGAGGATTGAAATTTTCGTGAAAAGACCAACCCGACGATGCACAAATGACATTCCATGATGTTTGAAATTAGCGCTTGTTAATTTGATGCCTAGAGATAAGATCTTATATATAATTGGCAATTTCTAATTGCAAAGGGGTGTGAACACAGGAAACAATGATTAAGAACTGAATATTTCTTGAACTTTCCAAATCGATGATCTTACAAAGAAATTAGAAGAAATGGAAAGTATGGAAATGGACAGACAAGCTTCAAAATGGGGTGACAGTATTTCCACAGAAGACGTCAGGACCCGACAGTTAAATTGTATTTCTTGGAAGTTTTCAGTGAAAAATGTATACCACTGAAGAGGGCATGATAGGTAGATCGTAATACGGAAGAGGGTATGATATGAGTCTGGTTGTAAATTTGTATATCACGGAAGTGGGGGTATTTTTCGCAAGTCATGGAACAATAGAAGCCCAATCTTGATCTAAAAATGAAGAAGACTTGAAAAACTTGAAAATTATTGCAAGTGAATGTTATGTGTTTAAAAGCAAATGGATCAGTTTGCAACACATAGATTAATGGATTAGTTATGAAAATTACACATAGACAACAGCATAATCAATGAACATAAGCACATAAACACAACAATTGATAAAGGAGTTCACCCCTCTCATGGGCTACATCTCCTGGTCCAGCTTCCAATGGATCATTATTATTAATTTCTCAAAAGTTCTCAAAAACATGTCTTACGATTCTCAAACTGACAAACCGACTGCTCCAATGGATTCAAAGCATCCAAAAACCCCTGTCTGGGCTCTTTTGGCACCTCAATCGGTCGAAAAATGAATAAGTTATGCCTCCTGGAAGTCTCCCTCTTCAAGCTTGCTATCTCTGCATCTACAAAACACACCCTTCTTCATTGAAGCTGGCTCACACGCATTTTAAAGCATGAAAACCTAGCACCAGGCTCAACCATGCCAACGGTGCAAATCGTAGGATGGTTAAGGGCGTGCCAACCCCTAACCGCCTAGGCACCTGGGCATATGGCGCATAGGACCACGCGCATGGAAAAAAGGTGGTTAACAGTTACAACGGTATAACTTCCCCACGCTCTGGTCATATGGGAAACCATGGGCTATATAGAATAACCCCCCGCGCTTTATACACAATGGTATAGTTTTAAAACGTGGATTATATGGTATGTAATACAATTGCGCGCGGGTTATATTACAATGGTCATATGTTGTGTAATAAAACCACAAGTCAAGGCTAGGCCCCGGCCCAAACCCCCTCCATTTTAAACATTAAACAAACATAAAAATGTTTGGCACCCCATAGTTAGCAAGAACCATGCGGCGACACATTGGTCAGCAGAGGTTTGTGAAGTCTTTACATAGTGGGGGAGGTCTGGGGGTCGAACCCCGCGGACTCCCAATAATTTTACATACAACCAAAAACCAAACAATGGGTGACACGTGGGGCCCACGGATTGGGCCACGTGTCCTCATACCATTTTCCACCCAACGGACACGTGTCACTTCCAGATTCAACAACTATCAACCAACCATTGCTTGCCATGTCACTTCCGTACGGTCGTACGGTCCTACCACGTCGGACTATACGGACTGGTACAGTCAGCATCATTTTTTTTAACCTGTTTGACTTGACGAACATATCACTATATCTCTCGCTCCCGATGTCCGTTTGAGACGAAATGAGTTGTGTTGGGTTCGCAATGACGAGGCCTATGCTCTTGTCTGGTTTGAAATGATTCTGAGCACTTTGAAGTTTTGAGCAAAATTTGATCCCCTGATCACACCTCCCCATTGGGAAGCTTTTGGACCTCCAAAAGACTATTCTTAGTCTATGTGAAGATGAGGGTAAATTTCCCTCACCCTTCCAACCTTAATACACTTGGCCTTGCTTGGATTCATCCCTTTAAGACCAACTCGTAGATACTCCACATTTCCTCGTTTCGAAGTTCGCATCCTCCTGTCAAGGATGGTGTCTTCCTACAGTTCTGTTAGATACTCTGGATAAAAATCATCTATGGAAGGAATCTAAACATGCTCTCCTTGATCATCAATCAATGGAGGCTCATACAACTTCAAATTCTCAACATTAACAACTTCATACATCTGCATATAAGGAGGCAAATCTAGACGAAAAGCATTGTTACCAATCTTGTCAACAATCTTGAAAGGACCATATCGAATCAGTTTCAACCTTTTACCTTCTCCTTTAAGCCTCCCCTTGCTGATGTAAAGCCAAACTTCATCGCCAACTTGGAAACTGTGATCAACATGATGCTTGTCATGTCTCGTTTTGTACTTGTCCTAACTCTTTTCCAACTGCTCTTGCACCACCTGATGTATCAACTGAATTTGTTCAATGAACTTCTCTGCCCTATCAATGTCATATTGACCATCGACAGCAATATCTTTAACAAAGATAAAATCTAAAGGAGACTTGGGCAAATAGCCAAAACATGCTTCAAATGGTGACGTTTGCGTCGAAGAGTGCTTAGCCCGATTGTACGCATGTTGAATGTAGTGTAAATGTTCATCCCAAAGTTTAGGATGCTTGCTGCAATAAGCACGAAGAAGATGTACCACTGTACGATTTACCACCTCTGTTTGACCATCTGTTTGTGGATGAAAAGTTGTTCTGTTTTTAAGCTTGGTGTCCATGAGTGCCCACAAACTTGACCGAAAACTTCAAACAAATCGAGAATCTCGATCAGAAATAATGGACTTAGGCAAACCAAAATGCACCCAAACATTTTGAAAGAACAACTGTGTCGTTTGTTCTGCTATTACCTGCTTAGTACAAGGCATTAAAATACACATCTTGCTAAAACGATCAACCACAACATAAAGATAATCATGACCTCTTCTCGACATAGGTAAACCACCAACAAAATCCATGGAAATACTTTCCCAAGGTCAAGAAGGAACTGGAATTGGAGTGTACAAACCCAACTTTTGATTACTAGGTTTACTTGTAGCACACAACGAACATCCTTGAACATATTGCGCAACACTTTCATTCATTTTAGGCCAGTAGCAATATCTTTGCAAATTAGCCACTGTCTTGCCTACTCCAAAATGACCAGAAATAAGAGAAGAATGTGATTCTCTTATGATGTTGATCCTTTCTCCCCGTGGAATACACAAGTTTCCAAGATGATACAAGAGATTATTATGCATATGATAATCCAATTCTTCAACATGGTTAGAGTGGCACAAAGTTTCATACACTTCCTTAAATTCAGTATCTAAAGCATATTGCTCCACATAACTTTCATGCATTATAGGACTCTGCTTAAGGATAACTGAAGCACTAATAATAGGCCTGGAAAGCATATCAACAACTTTGTTAAAAATTCCCTTCTTATACCTGATAACCAAATGAAATTGTTGAAGAAAACCCATCCATCTGAAGTGCCTAGCTTGTTGTAGCTTTGACTATGATTGTAAGTATTGCAAAGGTTGATGATTGGTGTGAATAATGGTTTCTTTTCCCAACAAATAATGCTTCCATTTTTTAACACTTTGAACCAATGCATACAATTCCTTATCATAAGTAGGATAATTAATCACAGCACCATTAAACGTCTCAGAATGAAAACAAATTGGCTTACCATACTGAAGCAAAACTGCTCCCATTGCATAATTACTTGCATCTGTCTGGATTTCAAAAGGTTGTCTTAAATTTGGAAGTGCAAGAATCGGCGCTGAACTGATCTTTTCTTTCAAAGTATCAAAATCCTGCTGTTGCTTTCCTCCCCATTGAAAAACTTGCTTGACACTCATCACAACATGTAATGGAGCTGCAATGGATGAAAAGTTAGCAATAAATTTCCTCCAATATTGGGCGGCTCCCAAAAAATTTCTTATCTCTGTCACATTGCTGGGCCTGGACCATTCCAAAATGACTTTAACCTTAGAAGGATCAATTTTTAATTCGCCTCCACCAACAATATGGCCTAAGTAAAGAAGCGAAGTTTTGCCAAATTCACATTTGGACAACTTCAAAAACAACTGTTCTTTCCTCAAAACATCGAAAACTTGTTTCACATGTGTAATATGCTCTTCACGATATTTGCTAAAAATCAAAATATCATCTAAGTAGACAATAACACAATCATCCAGAAAATGCCTTAAGACATCATTCATAACTTGCATGAAAGTAGCAGGTGCATTGCAAAGTCCAAAAGGCATTACCATCCATTCAAACAAACCTTGCTTAGTCTTAAAAGCTGTCTTCCATGTGTCTCCCTCAGCAATCCTGATTTGATGATAACCACTCCTTAAATCTAACTTAGTGAAATATTTGGCATCTTTTAATTGATCAAGCAAATCATCAATTCTCGAAAGAGGATAACGATTCTTAACTGTTATTTTGTTCAAAGCCCTGAAATCAACACACATTCGCCACGTACCATCTTTTTTTGGAACTAACACAATTGGAGATCCACATGGCGAAGAACTTGGTACAATAACCCCTTTGTCTAACAACTCCTGAATTTGTTTTTTAATCTCAGCATTTTCCATAACTAACATTCTATACATACCAATGTTTGGAAGTGGACAATCTTGTTGTAACTAAATTTCATGTTGGATTCCTCTTTTTGGAGGCAACCCCTTAGGTTCTTTAAACATGTCATTATACTGATTAACAACTTCATATAAATTGGATTTTAACTTTGCATCACAACCTTGAAATGCTTCATTCTCAACATCATTTTTAGGTTTGATCATTAAGAGAACAAAATTTTTACTGGCATTAACTAACCTCTTCATTTTCCCTGCATTTATGATTGATAAATTCATCTTCTTAGTGTGAGCTCTAACAATGTACTCAGCCCCATCTTTAAACAAATGATACTTATTCTCCCATCAATAGAAAATGGATTTCCTATCATACAAATATGGGCTTCCCAACACAATACCACATATATCCAATGGAATCACATCAAGCTCTACCTCATCAACGAAATTAGCAGTTATAGCAAACCTAAGTTTACACTTCCTGGTTACTTGTAACTTAGCATTATCACATATCCAACCAAGAGGGTATGGCTTAGGATGTGGACTTGTTTCCAACT
>JASDQU010103903.1:25436-85464 GCA_032191745.1 Picea mariana | reverse complement strand
TGTGATCTTCGTCTCATCTCCCGAATCCGAACCTAAGTCATGTTGAACAGTCGCAACAGTCTTCGACTTCCCTTTGTTGTTGTTGCCAAACTTTTTGGGTCTTCTTTCATGATGAAGCTTCCAACAATGGTCTTCATCATGGCCATCTTTTGAACAATGTTTACATGTGAACTTTTCTCCCTCTTTCTTCACAGCAGCATTCTTCCTGCCATTGCCTTTGAATTTCTTCTTTCCCTTGTCTCCATGGCTGAATGTCTTCATGAAACCCTCATGAGTATCGTTCCTTCCCCTTGCTTCCAAATGAGTATCCTGTACACAAACTTCATCTAGATTCGAAGGATTAAATATGAATATAGTATGCCTCAAATAACTATGCAAAGCACCAATATATTTGAGCAATGTTTCCTGTGAAGACAAATAAACTCCCCAAACCAAAGCTCTTCTCCTAAATTCTTGAGTAAAACTTTGTACATTCTGTCCTTTAGCTTGTCTAAAATCCTGCCATTCCATAGTTTCCATTTGTTTATATGCCAATGGATAAAATTGTTTTTTAATTGCGATAATGAAATCATTCCAAGAAAGCAAAATTTTTCTATGTTTTTTCATTTCCTCCCGAGTCTTAGATTCCCACCAAATAAGTGATGAACCATCTAATCTTAATGAATCAAGCTGAATTTTGGTTTCATCATCTTGAATCTTTTGTATTCTACAATATATTTCAATTTGACATATCCAATTATCTAACATTTCAACGTTAACTTCTCCATTATAAATTGGCAATTCAAATTTTATATCAAGCTTTAATGAAGGAATTTGCGAAGGAGTTTTACCATGCCCCTTTGGAGAATTCGAAAGATTTTTCAAACTGGTAGAAGAAGAAGAAGAAGATGATGATGATGGAGGAGAGGGTGGTGGAGGAGCACCATTCCCTCCATTTCCGCCTGGAGTTTTGTCACCACCGCCTCCCTTATGCATTGAAGGGTTGGAGCCTTCACCCTGTGACAATATGTTCCTTTCCATCAAGTTCTTCATCATCTCTCTCAGCTCCAAGACAGCCTCTTTGAGATCTTCATTTTTAGCAGGAACACGTTCATGACTTTCTGCACGAGCCATGCTTGGTGAATGTCTCTCTGAAACTTGCAGTGAACGAATATGCTTCCTCCTTGTAGGATGAGAACTTGGCTCAACAAGTTGACCTTCTCCTCTTGTGAGTTTCAACCTTGTGAGCATCAGAAACAAAACTTGCAAACAATCAAGTCTTCAAAACCAGTGCTCTGATACCAACTTGATCTAAAAATGAAGAACACTTGAAAAACTTGAAAATTATTGCAAGTGAATGTTATGTGTTTAAAAGAAAATGGATAAGTTTGCAACACATATATTAATGGATTACTTATGAAAATTACACATAGACAGCAGAATAATCAATGAACATAAGCACATAAACACAACAATTGATAAAGGAGTTCACCCTTCTCATGGGCTACATCTCCTGGTCCAGCTTCCAATGGATCATTATTATTAATTTCTCAAAAGTGCTCAAAAACATGTCTTGCAATGCTCAAATTGACAAACTGACTGCTCCAATGGCTTCAGAGCATCCAAAAACCCCTGTCTGGGCTCTTTCGGCACCTCAATCGGTCGAAAAATGAAGAAGTTATGCCTCCTGGAAGTCTCCCTCTTCAAGCTTGCTGTCTCTGCATCTACAAAACGCACCCTTCTTCATTGAACTTGGCTCACACGCATTTTAAAGCGTGAAAACCCAGCATCGGGCGCAACCGCGCCAACAGTGCAAACTGTAGGACAGTTAAGGGCGTGCCAGCCCCTAACCGCCTAGGCACCTGGGCATATGGCGCATAGGACCACGTGCATGGAAAAAAGGTGGTTAACAGTTACAATGGTATAACTTCCCCGCGCTCCGGTCATATGGGAAACCACGGGCTATATAGAGTAATCGCCTGTGCTTTATACACAATGGTATAGTTTTAAAACGTGTATTATATGGTATGTAATACAATTGCGCGTGTGTTATATTACAATGGTCATATGTTGTGTAATAAAACCACGGGTCGGGGCTAGGCCCTGGCCCGACCCCCCTCTGTTTTAAACATTAAACAAACATAAAAATGTTTGGAACCACATAGTTAGCAAGAACCATGCGGTGGCACATTGGTCAGTGGAGGTTTGTGAAGTCTTTACATAGTGGGGGAGGTCTGGGGGTCGAACCCCGCGGACTCCCAATAATTTTACATCCAACCAAAAACCAAACAATGAGTGACACGTGGCACCCACAGATTGGGCCACGTGTCTTCATACCATTTTCCACCCAAAGGACACGTGTCACTTCCATATTCGACAACTGTCAACCAACCATTGCTTGCCATGTCACTTCTGTATGGTCATACAGACCTGCCTCGTCGGATTGTATGGACTGGTACATTTAGCAGCATTTTTTTTTACCTGTTTAACTTGCTGAACAAATCGCTATATCTCTCGCTCCTGACATCCGTTTGAGATGAAACAAGTTGCGTTGGGTTCGCAACGATGAGGCCTACGCTCTCATCTGGTTTGAAGCGATTCTGAGCACTTTGAATTTTTGAGAAAAATTTGATCCCCTTATCAAATCTAGAGCACACCTACCAGGAATTCGTGGTCGGAGAAGTGTCTGGGTATGGAATTTCACATCTGTAACAAATTTGTATATTGCAAAAGTGACGGCACTGTTTGCAGTTCATGGAACAATAGAAGTCGAATCTAGAGCCTGCCTACCGAGAATCTGCAGTCAGAGAAGTGTCTGGGTATGGAATGGGGAAGCGATCGATCTGTGTGGCAATATAAGAGCATGAGTGCAAGCGTGAATAGGCAAGTCCAATGACACACACAACCATAAATTTTAGAAAAAATGAATAAGTGACGAGAAAGATAAATTTCAGGGAAAAGAGAAATGGATATTTGGCCAAGTATAGAAGACGGAAAAGAAGGACCAATATATTCACATCTGTAACAGATACCCCATTTTCCTGTGAAGATATATACTTAGAAATAAGTGTGAACTTCGCAGGCACAGAAAACAACGACTAGGAATACGATCCACGAGTTTACTTAGTTTTTAGTTGTATGCTTCATTTGTCAATTTGTATATCGTGGAACTCCGAGTCATTTTTTTAGCCAGCTAGCCCGCAAGTCCAGCTGTCAATTTTTATATTGCGCAACTATGGGTGTTGTTTGTAGGACACATAACTATAGAGGAAATTCTTCGTCCTTTAATATAGATTATGTGGCGCAAATGTAGTATGGTTCATTTTAGCAGTTTTCCATCTGTAAACAATGGCAATCTTGAGCCCACCAGCCTTGGAGCCTGTGTGTCAATTTGTATATCGCGGAGCTTCGAATGTTGTTTGGAGGTCACAGAAAAATAGAAGCACAATGTTGAGCCCGCCAGCACACAAGTCCGCTTGTCAATTTGTATATCGCGGAACTGTGGGTGCTACTTGTAGGACATAGAACAATAGAATGCCAATTTAAAGAAAGGGGAAGTGCTCAGTGGAAACGCGTGAATCCTCCAAGCTGCACAGCAAGTCATTTTTGGAAAAAAAACTATTAAGTAACCAGGAAGAGAAACTACAGGGGATAAAAGAGTGGCAAAATATAAAGGCGGAGGGTAGTTTTTGTAAGCTCGAATTCGTTTCAAAGAAGCACCATTTTTGCAAAACCATTATTTTATACTAATTGTCAGCAAATCCATTATTGAAGATTAGATTTTATTACAAACTGTGAGTGTAAATATATTCTCGGTACATTCTTCCATGATTGTAACATATTAACTTAAGTATTAAACTTCATTTTCTACTAATTTCCAGCAAATGCTTTGTTGAAGATTATATTTTATTGGAGCGTGTGGGTGTAAGTGTGTTCTTAATACATTCTTCCATGACTATAACATATTAACTTAAGTATTAAACTTCTTGCATTAAGGGTTATTAGCATTAAAAATTAATAATTGCATGTCTAGAAACAAGAATGACGATTTCGCTGGAAGATTGTACATTGGTATTGCTATGTTCTATCTGCATTATGAATATAATTAAACATTGGTTTGAAACTATGTGTAATCCATTTTTTGTTTGCATAAAAGGTTGTTGGATTGACAGAGTAAATTGTCATATAATTCTTAGATGTTCCATCTTAGAAAAAATAACCTAAGTAAACACAATATCGAAGAACTACAAGACCACCGAACCATGCCAATGAGAACAGGCATTAAATCCAGAAAAGAAGCAGTAATGAAGACTCCAAGGAAATTTTTTTTAATAGCAAATCCTTTAAAAAAAAAAACACACCAAGTATTGTACATCTATCCTTAGAAATAGGACCCAGTTCTTCAGGCCAAAACATTGAACGTATATGCCACAAACACAGGCATGAGATCCGCAGTATGCAGGATCCTTGTAGTTTTCTCCTCGATGAATCATCCTGTGGTAAAATTGATATTTTTCAGAAGCTTCCCGTGAGGAAGAACACAGAAAAATGTTACAGGGCAAATGGAATAGCCCTTTACTGAAACGTAGGACACAACTAGAAACCGCCTCTGCATAGTTGTAAAAACTTTAGGGACACGGGTTGCACATGCAATTCCATTGGCCCAAATTAGTCCATTATGGGTGGAAGGAGATGACTAGTAGAAATATGCCTTGCAACAGTGAGAGTTCTGGACCTGATTCCCAAAGATGTTAATTGTATATCCAGAGAATAGAACAATATCCCCACAAGTGAATAACTTTTTGGCTTGAAATATATATATGGGAGCATCAACATATAACTTCTTTACAGTGAAACTCTTCCGCCTAGAATGGAATAATTTTGACCTCTGGAATTCCTACTTTCATGCTGTAAAGAGGCTATTGTGTTCAGTGTCGGTTTATTTTATGAAACTCCTTTTGGTGTTGTTAGGACCGCCATCAATGAGCCAGGAAGTTCTGCCCATTATGCTTGATTTTAATTCCGACACAAGATTGGGAACAATCTCTTCATTGCCATCATCCATTTTCGTATCATCGCCCATCAGATCATCTTCTTCTGGCTCAGAATCCATGACATCAACCTCTGTGTCAACCATTAATGCAACTGGGTAGGTTCTCTGAGAAGGAAGGGTTGCCTTGGAATTCTTTGTCTTGAAATATATCTCTCGGTGTACCAAGGGACCATCTCCTTTTTTTCTCCTGGGTGGAGGGAGATGAGTAGTAAGAATGTTCCCTGGAATAGTGGAACCTCTATCCATTATGCCCGAATGTGTTTATTGTATCTGGACAGAGCTGTTGCCACAAGTTAATGAGAATTTCTATTTTCTTGAGACGATGTTTGAAATTAAAATTGGGGAGGGATAATATAACCTTCCACAAATTATAGTTTAATGTGTATCAATGGACTATCTCCTCGAGCCTTTCGTTGATCAATGACAATCTCTAGGGTTCATGTGGAATGAGTTGTTACCATTAAATCTCACCAATTGCATATTTATAAAAAAGTGCGAAGGTCATGGTGACGATGAAGAGAGATTAACAATTAGAATTTTCTTAAAGGCGCCAACCCGTCGACGCACAAAAATAGATTTCATTATGTTTGAAATGAATAGTTGGAAAGGATAACATACTTCTGCGCAAATCTTGGTTTAATTCATAGTAATGACAAATCTTCTCTGGCCTTCCGGACATTAATGAAAATCTTAACGGTTCCTACAGGATGAACTACTAGCATTAAAGCTTAATTATTGCATATCTAGAAACAAGTACGAAGGTAGTATTGATGACAAATTGCGACGAAGCATTGTACATTTCGTGGACCCACCAACCCACGAAACTGATTCCAAGAAATGCCCAAGTATGGAAAGTGGTCAGGCGGGTTACAAAAGAAAAAGGGAAGAGTATATACCCAGGAGACGTGAAAGACCGATGGTCAATATTGCATCTCAGTGAGAGATATCAGTCATCTATTTGTATGTCATGGAATTTCGGCTACTGTTTGTGAGTAAGGGAACAACGGAAGCGCAATTGCGAGAGGGAAATTTGTATATTGTTGAACTTCTAGTTCTGTATATAAAAGCATGAGACATTGGGGAAAAGGATCAAGTAAATAGAATGCGAAAGAATACGAGATGAAGGGGGATTTCTTTGCTAATTTTTAAATCACGGAAGTCTGGGTGCTAGTTGCAGGCAGCGGAACAATGGAAATGCAATGTTAAACTCGCCTATGTAGGAACCCACGATTTAAAAAGTTTTTTCAATATGAAATGGGGAAGTGGTTGGTCGGGATGGTAATATAAAAGTAACAATGGAAATATGAAGACATGAATCCGCCAAATCCCGCACTTAGGCATTTTTCGAAAAATGAGAAAGTAAAGAAAGGGAAAGCATAGAGAAAAGAGAAACTAGAAATTTTCCGAAAAACGAGTAATACACACTAAATGTGTACTATAAAGTATGAACATGAGATGTAATAGAGCATGTATAGATCTCGCATTCCATACTTAGTCACTTTTTCGATCATGGGTCCTCGGGCTGGCGGGCTCAAAATTGGGCCTCTATTGTTATGTTGCCTACAAATAGCATCCAGAGTTTCACGATATAAAAATTGGCAAGTGGACCTATGGGCTAGCTCGATCAATATTGCACTCCTTCTATTTCGTATCATACAAACAACACTTAGAGTTCCGCGATATACAAATTCACAAACAGACTCCAGGATTGGCGACCTCAAGAGTGTGATTGTTTACCGATGGTAATCCCTATCAACTATTTAACATTATCTAAAAAAATTTTTTGCAATACTAAATTAATAATATTAAATATTGATATTGTACAATTTAATTAGACAAGAAGGTTTGTATAATATGAAACGAGGAAGCGGTCGGTCGGGCTAGTGATATAAAAGTAAGTGAAATCTGAATACGTGAATCCACCAACTTCCTTACCAAGAAATTTTTCAGAAAAATGAGTAATACATAATATGTACTTTTAGAAAGTACAAACATGAGATTTTATAGAGCATGTACTGATACCGCATTCCATACTTAGGACAATCTTTGGATCGTGGGTTCTTGGGCTAGTGGGCTCAAAATTGGGCCTATATTGTTCTGTGTGCTACAAATAGCACCCAAGAGTTCCGCGATATCCAAATTGATAGACGGACTTGCGTGCTGGGTCACTCAACATTGCATTTTTATTGTTCCGTGTCCTTCAAACAACACTCAGAGTTCCTCCATATACAAATTGACAGATGGACTCCAGGGCTGACAGGCTCAAGCTTGTGATTGTTTATGCATGGTGATCCCTATCAACTATCTAACACTACCTAAAAACATTATTTTCAATACTAAAGTATTAATATTAAATATTGATATTATACAATTTAATTACATAAAATTTTAAAGGATGTTAAATATCTTATTTCAAATAAAAACCTGCGTATTTAGAAACTTGTGTTCCAAAAATTTTGTATAATATGAAACGGGGAAGAGGTCGTCAGGCTGGTGATATAAAAAATGGGTGGAAATCTGAACATATGTATTGCTCAAGATCCACAGCTAGAAATTTTTCCAACAAACGAGTTATACATACTAAATATGTACTTTTATAAAGTATAGGCATGAGATTTACAGAGCATGTACGAAGCCCTCATTCCATACTTAACCACTTTTTGGATCGCTGACACTCGGGATGGTGGGCTGAAAATCGGGCCTCTGTTGTTCCGTTCCCTACAAATAGCATCCAGAGTTCCGCGATATACAAATTGATAAGTGGACTTGCAGACTATTTGAATTTTAAGGGCCTTGTGTTGATGTAATAGTACAATTAGACTTGGGCCAATTTATATTATTTTATTACAATATCAAATGGAGAAGTGGTCGGTCAGGCTGGTGATATAAAAGTAATTGAAATATGAAGCCGTGAATCTGCCAACTTCCACAGCTAGAAGTTTTCCGAAAAACGAGTAATACATACTAAGTACGTAGTATTATACGGTATGGACATGAGGTTTTTATAGAGCATGTACAGATCCCACATTCCATACTTGGCCACTTTTTGGATCGCGAGTTCTCAGTCTGGTGGGCTCAAAATTGGGCCTCTATTACTCTGTAGCCTATAAATAGCACCCAGATTCCCGTGATATACAAATTGACAGGCAAACTTGCAGACTGGCTTGCTCAACATTGCACTTTTATTGTTTCGTGTCTTCAAAACAACATTCGAAGGAAACGAGTAATACATACTAAATATGTACTTTTATAAACTATGGACATGAGATTTTATAGAGCATGTACGGATCCCTCATTCCATACTCAGCCACTATTTCGATCGTGGGTTCTCAGGTTGGCAGGCTTAAAATTTGACCTCTGTTGTTTTGTGCCCTACAAATAGCACCCAGAGTTATGCGATATACAAATTGACAAGCGGACTTGCCAGTTATTTCATTTTTAAGGGCCTCGTGTTGATGTGATAGCACAATGGGACTTGGGCCAGTTTATATTCATTCATTTAAATATCAAATAGGGAAGCGGTCGGTCGAGATGGTGATATAAAAGTAAGTGAAATCTAAAGTCATGAATCCACCAACTTCCGCACCTAGAAGTTTTTCGAAAAACGAGTAATACATAGTAAGAATGTACTCCTATAAAGTATGGACATGATATTTTTATAGAGCATGTATAGATCGTGCATTCCATACTTGGCCACTTTTTGGATCACGGGTTCTCGGGCTAGCAGGCTCAAAATTGGGCCTCTATTATTCTGTGCCCTACAAGTAACACCCAGAATTCCATGATATACAATTTGACAAGTGAACCTATGGCTTGGTTGGCTCAACATTGCACTTCTATTGTTTTGTGTCCTCCAAACATCACTTGGAGTTTCGTGATATACAAATTGATAAACGAAGTCCAGGGCTTACAGCGTCAAGATTGTCATTGTTTACGGATGCTAATCCCTATCAACTATCTAACATGATATAAAATCATTATTTTCAATACTAACTATTGATATTGCACAATTTAATTAAACAAGAAAGTTTGTACAATTTGAAATGGGGAAGCAGTCGGCCGGGCTAGTGATATTAAAGTAATTGGAAATATGAACTCGTGCATCTGCCAACTTCCATACCTAGAAATTTTCTGAGAAACGAGTAATACATACTAAACATGTACTTGTATAAAGTATGGACATGAGATTTTATAGAGCATGTACGGATCCCTCATTCCATACTTAGCCACTTTTTGGATCATGGGTTCTCAAGCTGGCGGTCTCAAAATTGACCCTTTATTGTTCTGTGTCCTACAAATAGCACCCAGAGTCCCACAATATACAAATTGACAGATGGACTTGCGGGCTCTTTGGCTCAACATTGCACTTCTATTGTCCCATGTCCTCCAAAAAACACTCAGAGTTTCGCGACATACAATTGACAGAAGGACTCCAGAACTGGCGAGCTCAAGATTGTGATTGTTTACGGATGGCCATCTTATCTAACATTATTTAAAAACATTATTTTCAAATACTAAGTTATTAATATTAAATATTGATATTGTACAATTTAATTACATAAAATTATCAAAGGATGTTAAATTGCTTATTTAAAAAAAAAAAGGAAACAAAAGAAAGTTTTTTAAAATTTTATCACTGCAAGCATAACAATGACCAATTTGAATTTTAAGAGCCTCTTGTTGATATGATAGCAGAATTTCACTTCGCACAGTATATATTCATTGATTTGAAATTATTCCAGGAGATTAATTTTACCAAGTTCATCGATTAAGGAAAAATGCTAAAACAAGCCACATACTACATTTGCATCATAGCGCCATAGAAGTTATCAGGCGGATTTGCGGGCTAGCTGGCTAAAAAATTCAATTCTATTGTTCTGTGTCCTCCAAACAACAGTCAGAGTTACACAATATACAAATTGACAGATGAGGCATACAACCAAGAACCAACTAAACTCCAAACAACCCGCAATCAAGTTTCCAGAAGCTTCCATAGAGCAAGTCGCATTGACCTTTGCATCAAACAATTTGATATACAAAGAAAAGACGTTGCCGCATTCATTTTTTGTTACATCTGGTACATGTTCCCAGTAGAAAATAACCGGGGCCATGGGATATATGGGTCATGCTACCATGCTTCCCATTTTTGAACCGAACAATCTTATGTGCATGCAATCCCAGGTAGTCGAGTTTGACGAACATTCATCTGGATGTTGAAGAAATATTTACAGAGAAACATGAGTTATTTTTCATTTCCTCCCAAAGTTTGATATATATATWTTTYCCCTTCTTTAGTCGATATGAAAAATTGCATTGTCCTCATTAAAGGTGAATTTGTTGTGTATTCGAAGGTCCCACAGCATGTAGACATTGCTTGCCTTTTTCTATAGATACATTTCATACGACAATTCTGCCAACTTAGAAAGCACATTTTGTAATAGAGGCTGCCTAACCATACAATGCATGATTGTGTTGCCCATGGTTTGGATGGTAGCATTGAGGAAATGTCCATATATATATGGACACTTTTCACCGCATCATAGACAATCAATTGTATCATCACTTATCAAAGCGAAGGCAGAAGAAGGAGAGTTGCATTTGGCATATACAGTTTCAAAGGGGGTCGAGTACGCATTTGCTGCAGCTAAAACACCTTCAACCTGAGAATGCGAGCATAGGAATTAATACATTGAACAATATAATACACAACTGCACCCTCCCCCCCCCCTTAAAAAAATAAAAATAAATAAAACAGGCCACATAAATTTGTTGAACGCTATTTGTGTAAGCAAAGTGAGGATGATTTTGTGGATGTATATGCACAACTGTTGTAGAGCTAGCTAGTTTCTTTAGATCCTGTACTATATCTGCTCACAATTTTGTTACAAACATTGGGTGGGTTGTCCGAAAGATCCTTTCTCTTACATCCCTTTTCTTTGTTATATTTTTGAAGAGCATAAGTGGAATCTTCCCTTTATGTAATTTCTTCTCCATTGACGAAAACAAATTTGAATAGGTATCGAACAATTGCAGCTGCAACATGGAACAATGCAATATTTGTGTAACTTACCCGAGATACATGCACATGCAAAAGTAAAGGACAAAATTAGATATGAAAAGAGATACCATTGCCTTGTCGATGTCTGACTCTCCATCCTTTATATGGAGAATTTGTTGTGAGCCAGGTTTTCTCGCCAGTGTTACAGCTGCGCCAATAGTTCTGATTGGGTAAATATCAGTGCTCTGTGCAAGCTGGCTGATAGTCACGTCCAGGATGAAACGATATTTTGAACAAAAAATGAGAATTTTTTCCACAACACTTGTTTCGTTGAGTGAAATAATTCGATTACAATCACCACGGTCATATATTGTTTTGGGCAATATATTAAAATTTGTAATGGATATCCCATTACCCGACAATATTGTTTCTGCATGTTTCCGGACAAGTTGTGTAGGAATACTCAGTGTCACTGTCATCATGGCCTCCTTGTCTGTCATGTTAGCATGCATAATGTATATACATTTGTTTTCCTTGTACAAGTAGGTGCCATAGATGACCATTATGTCCTCGACGAACACTTGTCTAGTTCAACGACTGTTCAAGCCCTCTATTGATAGTACTTTGGGTGTTACAACTCTAGATGTGGTGACAATTTTTGAACAGGAAAATTAAAGTGAATGGTAGTGTGCATTTTTTTTTTTTTGTATTCTTCTTTCACTGGCATAAATCCACAAGTACACGCATAGCTTCAATGAACTATGGAGCCAGAGTTTTGCAACGACACCTCTTAGTCTGCGGAACATGCGGTATGTTCGACGTCTCCCTTATACTTTTTGACAGTTCTTGTGAACTACAAACCATGTATTGCAGATGACATCAGCATATTCACCATGCCATAGATGAATATACAACTGAGGATATTTGTTTAGTAAACATAGTAAGAGCAGATCGTATTGATCTTTATGTTTGGCCTTGTCGATCTGCTGATGTCTAGGATGACTCACTGCTCATGCCCATGTCACTACTCCAACTTTTTTGATGCAAACATGTGTAGATGAACATCAAGACTAAACAAACATCTGCATTGTATACTTTCCATCAGAAGGACTAAATAACCGTAAAATTGTATGCATCTGATTTTTTTAACTGGAAAAATCTGTAACAATAAACAAGGTGTGAGGGTGGGGCACCATGGTCAATATGTATAGCACGGACCCCGGGAAGCCAAAGGAGCAATCTTGAACCTGCTAGCCTGGCACCCGCAATTGACAAAGTGGGTAACTATGGAATAAGGTAGAAGCACGACCATAGGTGTGAAACCATTAGTCCGCCAATCGACGTACCAAGGCATTTTCGGAAAAACCACTAAGTAGATCAATTAGAAAACAAAAAGGATAATAGAAAATGGAAAAAGTAGAAATAGGGAGGGAAGAAAGGGCGATTGATTCCAAGACATCGTTTTCAAGTCTAATATTATATGCCCGCACCCACTTTGTATATTTAATTTACCAGCACAGTTGGTATACCTTTTAGAAGATTGTACCACAGAACACTCTACTCTTGCACAAAACAATTCATCTTCCTATCCGACCAACCTGTTTTTTCGAAGGTAGCAACGTCGAATATGCAATGGAAAAGAAGGCAAGTTAGTATGAAGACAAACATGTAAAAGAAAGAGAAATAGGTCTATTTACCTGCCAAAGAGTCCATCGTCCTCTCCAACCACTGTGTTTGTTTAAATGTAGCAATGCAACAAAAACACAACGGACATGAAGTAGGTTAGTATGTAGGAAGGCATGTAATGAAGATAAGTTATAATGAAGACAAACATGTAAAAGAAAGAGAAACATGGCTATTCACCTGCAAAAGAGTCCATCGTCATCTCTAGCCATTTTGTTTGTTTAAATGTAGCAATGCAACGAAAACACAACTGACATGAAGTAGGTTAGTGTGTAGGAAGGCATGTAATGAAGATAAGTTATCATGTAGGAAGGAATGCAACATCAACATACAATAAACTAGGTTAACACATATACAGACAATAAACGAAATACATAACAACACATTATGAAATAGCTGTATAAGCATGAACCTTTCTATATCCTCTTCAACCGATGCAGTCAAGACTCCGTCGTTTTCTCCAGCTATTCTGTTTGTTTGAATGTGGGAACGCAAAAAACACAATGAACATGAATGGAAGCTAGTATGCACCGGAGAAAAGGTAATATGTACATACAGTAAAAGAGACTCAATGAACAGTCTAAAATATAGGCAAAAACATGAACCTTTGCGCTTCTCCATCCATAGATGGAAATACATGTTCTTTATCCTCTACAGAGACTGATGTGCCCACGATACAAGATTTTGGTTTTCCGTGGCAAACTAGCCAGATATGCTTCCAGACATCCAAATATAATTTTGCAGAATCTTTGTTTTACATATCATATCTCAAGTACAAGACAAGTTGTATCATGGGCACACCAGTCTGGGTAGAGGACAAAGAACATGTAATATCATATGGGCACATCTGACCATACATGATTTATAAATGCAACATGCATATGCTTTATTTTAACAAAAAAATAGCGGAGATTGCAATTTCACATGTAATTCTTGAACAATTTTGCATGCTAGTATTTTCTTTCAAGCCAACACTAAAGCACCAGCAAAATCTCACAGCAGAACATATATCAACCTCGATAGACAAGAAAAATAACACAACTGCATGTCGACTTGTGGGTGCAGTGGATGAACACTGTAAAGCGCCCCCAAAATAATAATAATAATAATAATAATAAAAACCAGCATCAAACATCAGCGTTGGACAAAATATGAACCAAACCAACGAGAAAACATGAACAAGCCGAACTGTAGCCCCAGGGCCCCAAAGTGTAAACCCGAGCCAAACAAACACAACCAACAACCCCAGAACCAACAAACAAGAAACAACCATCGAACCAGTAAACAACATATGTATCTCCAACGATTACGAAATTGTAGCCGAAGCACAGAAGGAACTAGAAACATACGACGAGCATGCCACTAGAAATAAGCAAACATACTTACTAGCAAACTGCAAACATTGAACAACAAACAAGTAATAGAAAATGAAACTATGGCATGGAAACTTACTCCGAAACGATGAAAGGCAGAAGCACAGGTCGAATTGTGAACCAAACAACAACAAGAAGCAGCAACCGACGAACCAACGAAGAAGAAGCACTCACTGAACCAGTAAACAATGTATGTAGCTTCAACAATGATGAAATTGCATTGCAAAACTAGAAAAATGATGAAAGATTCAATACTTATTCAAAAAATACCAAAAAACAAAAAAATAATAATTGTAAAAATCTACACATTCAAACTCTTATTTATTTATTTTCCCGTGCAAAATGTGACCTACACGTTTTCCAGATTTAATCAATCACGCGCACAGAAACACTTTAAATATAAAAGCTAGATATCGCTCGTATAGCAGATGTGAGGCGCATCATACTCGTTACAAAAGTATGATGACCAGAATTATGCTTCGCGTCATTGATACGATATATTATATTCTACTTAATCGAAATTTCCGACACATGAAAATTATTTATTTTATGGCTGGTCGCCTCTATAATTATAGACCTACATTCCCTAAAACTTAAGTTCAATCTTCTCGAATGAATTGGGACCCACTCGTTTACATGTTTTATGGATGAGAAATATCTACACATCCAAAGTTTTGGACTAATTTTATAAGTTGTAAGTTGTCAAAGAGAATAAAACGTTTTTATTTATTTTTATTGGTAAACGGTAAAATCTAAAAGTAAAAAGTAAAATTATTATATTATATTATTTAAAATATATATATATATATATATTGTATGTCAATTTACATTGAAAAATTTTAAAAATTTGTAGAAAAATTTTAAAATTTTGTAACAAAATTTTAAAATTTTGTAAGTAATTATTTATCCTCTTAAAATTCAGACCAATTCGATATTCGATCTTAGTTAACTTCAATCATCGTCAAGAAAGTTGTGACATGTTATCACATCTAAAATTAAAATGTACGGTCAACCCCATCGAACAGATCATCACTCTCTAGATTTTCGAGAAGCCTACACCGTTCGATAAGTCAAATCTGCGAGTTTGTTAAAAGCTCATACATCACAAGTCAGCTATAACCACAGACCTCCCCCTGGGGTTTGCCCGCCGGTAAAATGAAGGTTTAGCAAAAGTCGGAATACTCACTAATTGCACCCGTGACGTGGAATTTGTCTTGCGAGAATCTTTCTCCCAAATTTCAATACCGACGACTCTGCCGTGTTCAAAATTTAGGTAGGGGAGGAACGGAGATATGAGGAGTCATGCCTGCCGTCAGCCACCTTCCATGCTATTCAATTATTTACCTGCCCTTCGCTTCCCATGCCATATTCTTCCAACTTCTGTCAAATCTCCCATGCTATTCCCATGCCATATTCTTCCAACTTTGTCAAATTTCCCATGCTATTCCCATTCCCATAATTTTCCAACTTCCATCAAATCTCCCATGCTTTTATGGGGAAGTATGGCCTTGCTTGTAGCAGAAAAAGTTGAGATGCTATGACTGGCAATATATACCCAATCTTGTAATCCCCGGCTCTCATACCCTTAGCGGAAATCACAGTAGGAAGCGGAGACGAACTATCATCCTCTTCTCCACTCGTCAGTCTTTACACCACCGTTGTGTTGAGTGTCAAAAACTTCAGGAAGTCTCTCAATCATGGCTGAGACTCTCAGAAAACGCGACCGTGAGCGTGAAGTTCTGCCGGACTCCACTGGCGTGCGGGAGCCGAAACGCTTCCACGCCGAAAAAGCAGACCGCTTTCTTCATCTACTGCAATTTGACGTAACCATAGTCGACGAAGAAGAAGAATGCGCTCCCAGCGAGGAGGTCGTAATTGGAGTGATGAGAAGTTTGGAGGAAGAGATTGAAGGGACATCCGATATTTCCTCCAACTTTGGGAATAATTCTGCGGCCTCCGATATTTCTAGCGGTCATGCAGGCCAAACCCTAGCCTCGGACCCGGGGATTGATCTGTGTTATCTCCTGGAGGCTTCAGACGATGAGCTTGGCATTCCCCCGATCCCCATTCTGAACTGGAATGACGAAGTCTGTCAATTTCCGAAGGAAACATTCGAGGGTTTGTGGCAGAGCCCAGATATTAAATCCCTTGGTGAAAACTGGCATTTCGAGGACGACTTTGAAAACTATCAACAGTTTGCACTGTATGAAGATGCCTGGGATGCCAGCCAGGATTATATGAATAGATATTTTGTCAGCCAAGGCATGCTATTTGACGCGGATGTTTCTGCTCCCTGGAGAGTGGAAAGTGCCGGTGGCATGTAGTCGATGCATGCGTTCTTTATTACTGTATAGCTTGTGCTTGAATCTCGTGCGGACGACATATATCTGCATCCTACCTATACAATTTTTAACTTGAAAAAATATGTTTTAGTTCAGCAAATTGTGTAACGTAATTTTCACCATTGTTCTAACCTTGTGTATATGACAGTGAACGCCAAGAAATTTTAACATGGTTCAGTATGGAATCGGTACATCAACTTAATTCATTTTGGAATAATTCATGTGAACTTTTGATGTTGAATTGTTGTACACATTATTCCAAGCATGGTTGGAATTTGGATTCCTATAGAACAATTTTTTTTCGACGTTTTGGGTATCTAATTATCGGTCAAAGAACGTTATTATCGGTTAAACCACGTTATGTATAAAAAAAATTCGAGGTTTCGGGTACCTATATTATTTATCAAAAAACGTTATTATCGGTCAAAGAACGTTATGTATAAATTTATGGTATTCAACAATGAAGTTTTTATAGGAATTTAATCTTTCAATAATCCAGTTTTAGTTTTGATTAAAAAATTAAGTTTCAATAATTGAAATTATACTAAAAGTTTTAACTTTCAAATTCACATAATAAATCAGTGTGCTCAATTTAAAGTTGATAAGACACCTTTACAAGTGGTACTATATAAATCAATTTCACATGCACTTATTCTATTTCTAGTTAGATTATCCATACTTCATTAATTTTGTGATCTTCCATGTTTGAAGAGATTTAATAGATGGAAAAAGAGAGTCCCTCTAAAGGAGATAACAAAAGTATACCAGCAAGGAATACTGATTTTTTTTCAAACAAATCAATATGTCTACAAATTTTTTTAATAATTTGTTAACAATCTTTATGACTTTAGTGTAAGAAACAAAACTTGTGCATATTTCTATTAAAATTAGTTGGAGAATGTATCTTTTTGTACATAAAAAAGAAAATTCCAAACACAAACAAGTACAACTATTTTCATACACAAATAAGTGTTACTATGTTAATTGTAACAATAAATAAAAAACCAACTATCTCCAACATTGCCATTAACAACATCTAGAGAGATACAATATTAAAAGCATAATTAAAAATAAATTAATATCTAATTTAATTAAATTCATGCTTTGTAACACCATGCCAAGCCCAAGTGCACATCAAAGATAAGAACGTTTCATCACTTTATGAAACATTATGATGAAACATTATGAGACAATTAGTCAAAGAAAAGAAAGAAAATGTAATTGAAATGTTTTATTTATTTATTTTTATTTTTTTCATCTTTTTATTATTTTTGCTTAAAATTTTGTTAAAATTTTAAAATCTATTTATATATTTTTAGAAATGCAATTTCAATAATAAAAAGTTTCAATTTCACAAAAAAATTATGTAATTAGATATTGGTGATAATTATCTAATTTAAAAATAGAATATTTAAACTTCTTAATAAATAAAATGGAAATCTAAAACTGATTGTTTGAATTTATATAGTTTTAAAGGGAAAGAATATTTAAAATACTTTATATAATTGTCTAATTTTGATAGAAAAGAAGATTTAAAATATTTTATTAAACTATCAAACTATTTTTATCTTCCTTAGTTTTTAATCCAGAAATAAAACTAATGAATGATGGGTAAATTTAAGTATTACACCTAGAATGATAGATTAATTGAAGACCAATTCCAAATACATACCAACCTATTACACATCCTACAACTAAACCAAATTCATGATATTAACCTCCATACTTTTGTTCCAATAACCACTCTTTATAATAATTTGTATTCATCCATGCCAAAATGAATCATCTTTTTGTGTTAAGCATTTTCTTCAAGATGTTCAAATATATTGGTTAATAGCAATAAAATAGTGAGGGCCTAGGCTATTCGTTGAGAAATATCATTTAGACAAGAATCAAAATACACCCTTCCACGACTTATACAACGTATCAGCAGTGGGCACCATTCATAGGCATCAATCTCTTCAAACTCCTCTCGTTTCAAAGGTATCGCCTTAAGAATAAATAAATAAATACTAGAACTTGGACAAGGATGTCAAGTCAGATGTGGGTGTAAACAATAATTGATAAGGTATTGTTTAATGCTAATCTATATTTGGATTGCAATAGAGATGGTTACATAAGGTAGATGATATGTAGAATCGACATAACATATCCGAATTAAAACTAATTTTTAAGGGTGAATTCATGATGTTTACCTGAAATGTGAATCTAAGTGTGGACTAAACTGGAGATTATGTATTCCTTGTTTATATATCTCCACTAAAATACAGTTCCACCACCCTCATGATTACCATCTCTTACAACTACTTGCATCATGTAGGTAAATCAAGATTTAGAAAAAATGTAACAGTAGAGGCTTGTTGTATGATTGTATTGAGTAAAAATGGAGTCTGTCCTCTTTTACATCGCCCTAATAGTGAACAATCCTCTATCAGGGCCTAACCTTGTCCTATTGTTGTGTGTATGCGAGTTACAGTTCAATCCAAGCATATTCTCTGTTTTCTCTGCATGTTCTCCATGAAATATGGTATGTATGGCAAGTTCCAGAGAGGTTAGACTCTAGAGATGAGTTACCCTGCTACTACTGCAGTCGTGTCGCTGCTCAATTGATCAAAAGCCTTAAATTTGATCCACTTGAAGACATGTACAACTCCACACTTAATTGCATTAAGGCTAATGCAATATTGCAATTAATTGCATTCAGAACACTGTAGTATTTGGATGGGATTGTTTTCACTGGTGGCTCTGGTGGGTGGCTCTGTGCAATTCCTCATAGACCAATAGTCATGATTTCTCTTTAGCATATTCCTTATGCCATGTGAAGGATGGAAAAACATTGAGTCTAGCGGGATCGAGAAGGATCTTGTATGGTACGCGAGATTCGGGACTTTAATAATGTTTTGTAAAATTTATTGAACGTCATAAATACGTTCAAGGGAATTGGTTTCCTGTTCAGAGTGACGGTAATACGAAACATATGACTGTAAATGATGGGCAAAATGTCTTATGATGGACATCAAATTCCAACGCTGATTCCAACAATTTCTAAACTTTCAAAATAGATACTCGCTTGTTTTTGGTGTCCTATTCTCCTAAAGTGTACATACTGGTTTCTTATCAATTCAAATTTTGACCAATTTAAATTTAGTGGATAACTTTTAATATATAAATTTATTAGATCAAATTTGGAATTGTGATAGGAATCAAATTAAATTGATGATTCGTATAATGGTAAGAATTTGACGGTTCATGTAATGGTGGCACTTCATGAAACAATGGTATAAAATTTGGAATTGTGATAGCAATCAGAAGAATTTGATGGTTCATGTAATGGTGGTAATTTGGTAGTTTGCATAACGATGGTAGTAGTTATGTTGAAGATCATATATTTCTACGTAGCTTTGAAACACATATGCAAGTTTTGTAAGCCCAATGTGGGAATATTGTAATATTTACCTCGAAGCAATAAGAATATCATTACCTTTCCCCATGGATGTTTTCTTGATATATTGTCAAGGTTTTACCATGTTAATCCATGTCTTTTCGAATGCCATTTTGTTATCTTGTTTTACCCTTTTCATTATTTCTTTGTAACTAATTTTTGTTGCAATTTATATTTATGTGGGTTCACGTTTCCATTAAGTTGTTTCGAAACTCAAGTTCGGGGGTGTGAGGCAAGAACTACCTAGGAAATGTTGAAGAAAGAATTGCGTGAAGGAGACATTGTTTCCTGGTGAAGATAGAGTCGTAGAACCGTGTGAAGGAGATGATATCACATATATGTGCAACTAATGATTTTATTGTTATTAGCGGTGGTTGTGAAAGTTAGGCACGTCATGATTTTTGGCCCAGACGATGCTTGATTTAGTGGAATGTTGAAAAATGATGGAAATCGATTGAAGTCCCCCGATTTGATTCAATTAAGCGGATATGTTCAGCTTCAATGACACCCATGATGGTATTCATGTGTTGCTAAAAACCTTTTCGATTTTGCTTGCACCCCAAGCATGTCTTAGCAACATTAATGATTTACAAGAAAGTATCGATGATTGGAGTGCATCCTGGAAGAGATATAAAGATATATAGATCATTGTAGGTCACTGCTCGGAAGAGAGAGTGGCTAGGAATGAAGTCACTGAAGTGATTGTGTTAGATTTTTGGGTTTGTTGCACAACATCAAATGGAAAAGGTTTTGAATGCAAAGTTTAAGGTGGAGAAGTTCAACGGGAAGAACAACTTTGAGTTGTGGAACCTAAAGATGCACGATCTGTTGGTGTAACAAGGAATGTAGAAGGTGTTTGCAGGAAATAAAAAGAAACATGTAGGAATGATTGATGAGGATTGGGAAGATATGTGTAACGTTCCCGACCATCAACCCCATGGTCGGGCCAACATTACTACGCAGAAAAACAATATTGTAACATATTATGCATTCTTATGAAATACCATTTCTTAATTACAGTTAAACACAACATAAGCACATTAATATTGTTAGCATACATAATCCATGGCATTAACAATAATTCACGAATACAACATAATACATGTAAACATTGCTAGAATCACAGACATGCATATTTAATTGAAATTATATGCATGTATATACTTATCTTTTAGACTGGATGTAATTCACCAACTGCGTGTAGACCTCCCACGAACCTCCCAGCCTTAGAATGCACTGCTCATCACTCTCAGCAGTAGGTCACCCCCGAGCTGGGACTAAGCTCCATCGGGTAGGGATTCCTAGGCTAGGCAAGGAATACAGGAAGACACACAGTCACAGGAGAAGGATCCTCTCCCAGGAGCCACTTATGCCCACTACCCACAGACTCTCATTCCTCACATGTCTGTCACACCCTAGGAGTACACACCTTCACTGTCACTAAGACAGTCCATCGGCTACTAACCTCCCTTCCCTTGGGCTTCAGCAACGGACCGGACCGGAAGTCTTTGAGCTCTGTGGTAGCTACAAGACTCCTTCTAGGAGTTCTCACTTCCTCCGCGCACTTTCTCACCTGGAGAGAGTCGCTCACAGACTGGGTAACCTGCCTCATCAACAACAATCACCTCGTCACAATGGACAGCAAGCCACACGCAGTTTAGCACTACGTGGCCACAACATTCAATTGGGAAAATGGGTATGGACACCCAAAATGCAAACGATCAATGCTAAATCATAGCGTGGCTCTGCGATTATAGGATGCGCTGATATTTCCAGCAAGTAACACAGGATGCATGGCTCGGTAATTATGGGACATTAGGTTCTCCCAACCAACAATAAGGAACAAACTCACTGCTCTGGTTTTAGAAATGCGTAAGGTGTACAGAGGTTCAATCACAGAGGCCAATCGCATACAGACGGAGGATGGAGGAATTGGAAGGTCAAACCCCAGATTCAGGTGATGGTTGGAGGAATTCCCACCCCACTCCTACGCAATAGTCAATGAAAATGGAAGGAGGACACAACATGACTCATTTCCTGGGTTAAATCACATGCGGATGTGTCGACACATGTCGCCCATGAAGCTGCATGCTTCCCTGCCCAGGAACTTAGGAAAAAACATAGATTTCCCATGGCTTTTGGGATAATATTAAAATATTATGCCCAAGGACTTAAGCCCCTAGGCTCCACAATTAGCCTCTCTTTCCAACCTTCCAGCCCCCAATCTCTTACCCAGGTTTTGTGGAAGCTTAGTCCCCCATCACTCATTCATCGTGGTCAGTCCACAAGCAAATATGTTTTGTATTAATACTGTGCATAATTACATGTACAAAAATCAGGCTCCTGGCCTTCAACACTTTGGCTCTCGGGACTAATAACACATAAGCCCACTAGCTTATATAACTTGGCTCACCAGCCTTATAAACTTGAATTACAGTTCATAAACAAGATTTATACTTCATAGACATGATTTACAACAGGGCTCGGCCTTGGGGACATTACAATCCCCTCCTCTTATTTTTGCACTGTCCTCGGTGCAACTTTACACTGCATCTGCAAGCTTTTCAAAATTTTCAAAAAGATGCGGGTACTATGCCCGCATAACATCTTCATGCTCCCATGTCACGTCCTTAGGACCGTACCAGTTCCACTGGACCTTTACAAGCCCTATGGCTCGATTCTGGAGCTGTTTGTTTTTTCTGTCCAATATGCGCACAAGATGCACTTACAGGACACCTTCTTGCTCCACCTGGATCACATTCCAATCAATTACATGATTAGCATCAGGCATATACTTTTTAAGAAATGAAACATGAAACACATTATGTACAGTCATGGATGCAGGTAATAAAAGCATATATGCAAGTGGCCCAATCCTTTCCAGGGTTTGAAATGGCCCACAAAATCTAGCTGCTAATTTGGCACAACTTCCCAGCTTTAGGGAACTCCTGTTAGCTTTCACTTTCAGGAAAACATGATCAGCCACTTTGAACTCTCTATGGGTTTTGTTCTTATCAGCATAACTTTTCTGCCTATCCTGGGCAACTTTCAAATTCTGCTTAATTTTTATCATTTGGTCCTCCATCTCCTTGAGCAACTCTGGTCGAACTACTGTTCTATAAGATGGATTATCCCAACTCACTGGAGTATTGCACTTTCTTCCATAAAGTGCTTCAAATGAGCTCATCTTCAACGATGCATGATACCCATTGTTGTAGGCGAATTCTACCAAGTGTAGGTAGTCTTCCCATCTTGATGGTTTGTCCATCACATACATTCTCAGTATGTCTTCTATTACTCTATTCACCCTCTCTATCTGTCCATCAGACTCAGGATGATAAGTTGTACTAAAGTTCATATTCGTTATGAATCCTTTGAACAATCCTTTCCAGAAATTCGAGGTGAATTTCGGGTCTCTATCAGACATAATTGTTTTAGGAATTTCGTGCAATCGTGCCACTTCCTTTATGAAAATATCAACAACATCTACTGCCTTGTGAGTAGCTTTCAGTGGAATAAAATGAGAAGATTTTGTAAGCTTTTCCACCTCCACCATGATCGAATCATCCAGCTTGCATGTTCAGGGAAATCCTGTAATAAAATCCATCATTACTACTTCCCACTTCCACTCAGGAATGGGTAAAGGTTGCAACAACCCTGCTGGGTGCCTATACTCAGCTTTAACTTTTTAGCACTCCATACATCTAGCGATGTATTCAACGATCTCTCTCTTTATACCCAGCCAAAAGTAATGTCTCTTGACCACTGCTACTGTTTTCTGATATCCAGGGTGCCCTACATAAGGCACATTATGCATCTCCTGCAAAATCATCTGTTTCAAGCACTGGACATTGGGTACAAAAATTATGTTCTTGTACAACAGTATTCCATCTGCTTCCAATTTATAAATTTCCATCTTCTGTGGAATCTTACCCTGCTATAGCTTGGCTACCAATTCTCTGTACTGCAGATCTGCATTTGCAGCCTCCAGAATTCTGCTTTTAATATCAGTCCGATACATGCTAATGGTTGTAGCATGTAATTCATGCACCCTCCTACTGAGTGCATCAGCCGATTTATTCTCCTTTCCTTTGATATGCTTGATCTCAAAGTCATACTCTCACAAAAATTCTAGCCACCTACTTTGTCTAGCGTTTAAGTTTGGCTGATCAAACAAATATTTCAGACCGTTATGGTCTGTTCTGAGTTCAAACCTCCTTCCCATGAGGTAATGCCTCCATTTCTTTAGAGCATGAACTATGGTTGCCAACTCCAAGTCATGGGTTGCATAGTTCTTCTCGTGCTCTTTTAATTTCCTGGACTCATAACAGATTATGAATCCATTCTGACTAAGGACCCCTCCTAGTCCTTCTTTGCATGCATCATTGCATACTATGAAATCTGCATTTGGATCTGCAATCCTTAGGATTGGAGCACTGGTTAACATCTTCTTCAATCGCTGGAAACTTTCCTCACATCCCTCTATCCATTGAAATTTCTTCCCCTTTCTTTGCAAGGAAGTGATAGGGTGAGCTATCTTGGAAAACCCTGCGATGAACCTTCTATAATAACTAGACAATCCCATGAAGGATCTAACTGTCGTTACATTCCTTGGCACTGACCATTCTCTAATGGCTTCAATCTTCTCAGGGTCTACCGCTATCCCATCCTTCGAGATAATATGTCCCAAGTAATGGATCCGCTCCTGATAAAATGAGCACTTGCTCATCTTGGCATAGAGTTGGTGCTCTCTTAGAACCTGCAACACCATCCTTGGATGTTGTTCGTGTTCTTCTTCGGTCCTAGAATACACCAGAATGTCATCCAGGAAGACGATGAAAAACTTGTCTAGATAGTCCCTAAATACTCCATTCATCAAGCTCATAAAAACAGCGGGTGCATTTGACAGTCCAAACGACACCACTGTGAACTCGTAATGACCATACCTTGTTCTAAAGGCGGTCTTGTTGATGTCTTCATCTTTTATGCTTACTTGGTGATATCCCTATCTTAGATCTATTTTCGAAAATATCTTTACATCCTTCAACTGATCGAAGGGATCATCAATCCTCGGTAGAGGATACTTGTTCTTCATCGTTGCTTTGTTCAATTTCCTGAAATTGATGCACAATATCAATGTTCTCTCCTTCTTCTTTGCAAATAGGATCAGGGCACCCCAATGCGACACACTTGGACGTATATACCCCTTATTTAGAAGTTCTTCAAGCTACAGCTGCAACTCTTTCAGTTCTGGTGCACTCATCCTGTACGAAGCCTTTGACACTGGAGTTGCTCCAGGCATCAAGTTTACAGAGAAATGGATATCCCTTTTTGGAGGTAGTCCAGGTACTTCTTGGAATACATCTTCGAACTCTTTAAGTACCTCATGATCCTCAATACTTGACACCTTATCCTTAGGCATTTCCCTCACATGGGCTGCAAATAATTGACAGCGTTTTCTGTAGCACTTCTTCATCTGCATTGCTGAGATTTCTCTAACAGTAACAACTCTAGGAATTCCTTGGATGGCTCTATAATTCCCTTCTTCATCTAAGCAAGTGAATGCCTTGTTCTGACAGTCCAAGATGGCATGGTGCTGGTCCAACCAGTCCATCCCAATTAGACAGTCATAAGAGCCTAATGACATAATGTTCAAATCGGCCTTCGTTCTCAGTCCATTCATGTCTATAGGACAGGACTTGACTAAATCCATGACTTTCCTCTTAGTTCCTGTAGCTAGCTGCACTAACCAAGACTTTTCATATTTTCTTCTTATCAAATGCAAACTTTCTACCGCTCTAGGGTCTATATAACTATGGATAGCCCCTGAATCAACTAAAATAGTAAATGGTTGGTTTTTTATCATACCTTCTACTTCGATCATGTGTGACTGATACTCAGCTTGCTTGTTGTCCAGGGCTACGTAGATCCTTGAAATTCTACTACCCATGTCCTCCACTGTTTCAGCCTGCTGAACATTGTGGAGAACTCTTACTTTATCATTTTTGTGGGGGCAATCCCTGTACCTATGGTTTTCTTTACAACCCCAACATTCCATAGGTGGTAGCCTTGACATTTGCCCACCCACTTCAACCTTCTCGGGCTCTCTAAGAGACAATTGTCCTTGATGATTGTTTCTGAGAAAGGGTTGTTTATTTCCCTTCTGCCTCTGTTCTTTCTTGAACTTTTTCTGGTCATCCCAAGCTTTCCAAAAGGTAGGCTTTTCTCTTTTTTGTTCAAATAAGCACTTCACTCTTCTTATCATTTCTTCCATATTCTTTGGGTTATCATACTGAATCTTATCCCCAATAGGAGGTGGTAATCCACTCAGGTACCTCTGAATCTTGACAGAATCATCTTTGATGAATGGAACATACTTTAGTAATTCCAAAAAATTTCGTTCATACTCATCAATGGTCTACTTGTCTAGCTTGAGTTCAAAGAACTATTTCATCTTTCTGTCATAATATCTTTTAGTTAAGTATTTCCTCTCGAAATACCTCTTGAATTCTTTCCAAGTGATGTCCCTTTCCCTGATGTGCTGCACCTGCACAAGTTGATCCCACCACACGGATGCCTTTCTCTTCAATTGATACATGGAAATCCCGCCCTCTGCATGAGAGGAATAATTCTGCAGTTGAAAGTATTTCCTCATACCAAGAAACCAAGTTTCAACATCTTCCTCCTTCTTATGTTCTCCATCGAACGTTGGAGGCTTGATATTGTTCATTTCCCCTTTCAATTCATCCATCCCATATCTCCTGTGATTTCTGGTAGGAGATGGGATTGAAATATTGTGTGCTTCCCTACTGGAATGCTTTGGAAAGCGACGATGATGTCTGCTGACACTCCTTGATCTTCTTTTCCTCTCAGGGGTCCTGTGACTCTCTGTCTTGCTTGAGTCACTCTCCTTTTCCAATTTCTTTTCTATTCTTTCCAGACTCTTTAACATCCTTAAGTTGAATTCACCTTGCTTATCCCTGACTTTCATGAGCGTTCGGCTATCATCTCAGCGAGCCTGAGCATTTTTCTACAATATTTCAATGATTTTCATCATATGTCCTTCCTTATCCATCTTTTTTCCTTGCCCATTAGAGTTTGATCCTTCGACTCCCAAGTTGACATTCCTTCTTTCTCTTTTGTTCTCTGAATTGGAGACAATCCGCACCTCTTCCATTCTCTGCTCTCAACGAAAACCCTATTCAGTTCTGGCACTTGCTAAGCTTCTACAAACACATGTGCAAACAACAGAGATTTGTCAAGTCGTCATTCTTAGCAAATTCCACACATTCAAAACCATTCGGATTTAAGAAAACACTTCGACTTCACAAATTTTCCGAGTTCTTCTTGGCTTTGTAAATTTCGGGTGATAGCTCCCTCTTTCTTATCCCCTACCCTCATAACCAAAGGTCGTGACCAAATGCTAGACTACTAGGTGCTACTTGGGATTTCAACCTTCGAAGAGTTTAAGGTACATACATCTATCTCCCGGAGTTTCAATTTACCGAATTCGCGTAAATCGGGTGGATCGACAGTCCACGTTTACCATACATCCAATGGTTAAAATCCATTACGGTTCTTCCGTCTTCAAAGATTTTGGGACTTCGGAACTTCGGGTTTCCGGGTTTCGGTAATTGGGAGTTCAAAATGCAGCGACCCAAACCACTGGTCACTCCATTCCCCAAACTCCAATACACGAGTTCTTATATGAGATCCAACGATGCTCGATGATTTGGATCTAATGGTCCAGATCTTTTCGGAGTTTCATAAACTGGGAGTTCATGATGCAGCGACTCCAAATATCTTGTAACTTCAATCCCCGAATTTCGATATGGGAATTCATGTATGAGATCAATGGTTGTGAGCCTCCTCTGATCTGATGGTCTAGACCTCTCCTAAGCTTACACCTGTCAAAGCTATTTAGCCCTAACTTCCTCGCTAGTTGGCTGGATCCGACGGCTCACGGGATTTCGACACTTCTTCCTGGAAGCGCTCCACCATCTGATTCTACCCTTGTTAATCTCTTTCGTGATTCGAGACTTGGAGTGACCAATAATTTGGCCTTTTCTCCAAGTTCACGATCCTTGAATTTACGAAATGATCCAATGAATCAAACCAACCACAATCAATGACCCATGTTTATTTTGGATCCTAGGGTGGTGTTGACGGGCAAAAATGAATGCTCACCAACTGGAAGAGTGGATCCGGTCCGGGGTTGTCTAAATAACCCAAGATGTTTGGGATAACCCACCCTTATGGGGTTAACAACTCCGTTAGCCGATCTAAGTCGTAAGAAAACAAAAAGAAAACTACTCTAAATTAACTAATCTAAATGAAAAATAACAATTAAAACAAACTAATAAACAAATATAAACTATGATATATACAATCTACTATCTAATACTATAATAATTCTATGAAATTAAACATCTAACTACTAACAGAATTAAATCTTAATCACAAATGTACAATATTTACAAATTACAGATTTAAATGAAAACCTGCAAAACTCATTGGTAATCTATCCTAAGACAACTAAACTATTGTTTTTTTATTTTTATAATTTTATGAAAAAGAAATAAACTGAAAAACTATCTAAGCTAAGCAATTAAAACAATACTTCTAACTATGTATCTAAACTAATATATTTATCTAAACTACTTATATTATACTAACTAATTAACTATTAAACAAAATATAACAAACTGACCTGAAGTAACGCTTCAAGTTTGTCTTGTGTATGATGGTTGATTCAGCTGTTTGGTGGGATGAAACCCGCACCAGATTCTCCACGAGCTTCTCGTAAATGGAAAGCTACTCTAATATTTCAAATATTAATAATACGACAAACAAGACATAAAAATTTACAACAACCTTATGATTTACAAATCATAACATTTAGATAAATCTGCGTGTAAGGATTTGTACAAAATGATTCAATCAGCAAAGAAGAGAAATCTGTAATTCATTAACTGAAACAAATTAATTGATGTATTTTTTAAATAAGAGAGAGATCAGATATAGATTACACATTAATCAAGTCACATCAACCTGCAATAGATTACGATAGCTAAAGTAGTCTATAATCGATTGCAAAATGATATGAATAAAACTTGAAACAAAAGTTTGATATATTGAAAGTGAAAGTTGTTACAAGAAATCAAATTTCATCTCAGTCTGTATCATAAATCCATAGTCTGGTTCTCCCACAGTGAGGATGATGATGATGTTATTACAAAAAATGACAAGTATTTAAAGACTTCCCACAGGGTAAAACATCTCTGTGGGAATTATCAAAACAGTTTACACAAATCTGGGAAAATATCCCAAGTTTCTAACTCAAGCTAACAACCTAAGACAAAACCAAACCCAAAGTATCTCCTAAACTCTCACATCATGCCCAATAGCTCATGGTAAATTCGTATGCACCTGAAAGAGGACAAAAATAGACAAGATTAGAGGATATCTTATTGATAAAATTGATACAAATTTAATTTCTAAGACTAGCTACAGAATCTTGCGATTTTGTAGTTGGTCTAAATTTAACACAAAATCGTTTTAAAACCAATTCAAAACTCAAAGAATTAAATTCAAACTACTAAACAAATATATAATTGCTATTTGAAAACAAACAAATCATTCAAATCAAAAACTGTTATACTATTCGAGAGAAGACAATATTATGATCAATCGAATGATTACAGAGATAGATGTACTCTGTTGAATTTGTTATCACAATTTCGGGTAAACAGAATCGTATTGGATAACTCGACAACAATGAAATTGTTTTCATAAACTAATTGAAATCGACATAAACTGTAACTAGCTAACAGATTTTCCATGCAACAGTTTATGTCTCCTTCTCCATTGACAATATCATTTTCAAATCCAAAACGAAATCAACAGGATCGTTTTTCAAATTGATAGCACTATATTAAACATATACAAACGACCCATGTTATTTACAAATCAAATCAAAACTTGTATGTAAATTGATACAAATGAAATCGTAATTGAATTAATCGGTTGATAATAGGATATGTGGGATTCGTCAAACGTTTGTTATTGCCAATTGGGGGCAAACAAAATCGATTGACAGTCAACAAAATCATCACTTGAATCAATTTGAAAATGAATGATTAGCTGAGTTTTTCATACGAACTCAACAGAGACATAATATGTCGATCTGAGCTTAACAAAATCATTTTTTTGAAAATCAAAACCAACAGAGCAACATCAAATCTATTTTCGATACCAATCCAACTCATACAAGCAATTGTGCTAACCCAAGACACGTAGCAATCAAATCAAAACAACAATGAATCGAAACAATTTGGATTTGACACAGTCGTTATGAATCGACACAACTCCACGATTTTAGCGAATAGATCTTTTGCACAGATCGAATGTAACTAGAACCCAAATGAGAATATTAATTCAATACAAAATAGAGTCGTTTCTGGCCAATCGAAGTCAACAGTGTTGTTTTGAGTTTATTAGGAGAAAACGAAACTAATCGAAATCAAACCAAATCAACTATCAAACAGAATTGATTCAAAAAAAAAACAAACCGAATCAAAACCAATGAATCGCCTATACTAAATTGGGCACGATAAAATCGCATAACCAAATCATAACCATATTTGACTTTAGTAAAATGAATCTACTGTACAGGATCCACAACATAACCGTTTTTGATAATCAAACTATGACAAAATCATTTCGAATAATGAACAGAGCTAATTGAAACCCAAAACCCAATTCATTATATTAATCCAAGCAATTCATAAAATGAAATTGATATTGAAATTCATACCTGGATAATCAGAAAACGACTCGGTCATGATAATTTGGAATTGACGAAGGCTGTTACAGCTTCGACATTCTTGAAAACAATCGAAACAGTGGTTTTTTGCTTCCTGTCATTAGCTTGAAGCCTGTCCCTTTCTTTTGATAGCACTGTGACTTGGTCTTCTAACGATTTGATCGTTGATTGTAGCAAGGGGACGTCAGTGTAATAACGCTCTAGCCACACATTGCATTGGATGCATGATGTTTGCTTGGGCTTCGAAATTGCAGGAGAGGGTTTGTTTAAATCACTAAGGGTTTCATTATGTAGCTTGATTCCTAGGTAGTTAGGATTGTTCTTTAGGCACGGGGGTAAATTAGATACATAGTCATAGGGTGGCTCGGAGCATAGGCCTTGGGAATAGGGGTACTCTTCATTCAGGAAACACTCGATATCGAATTCTGAGTCTTCGCTCAGAACTATGGGCTTTTGGTCGATGTTTGGCTTAGGATTATTCCGTAAAAGTCTCGATATCAATCGATCATTCTTCTTACCCTTGCTATCGACAGTAGGATTACCCTTGACCTTCTTACTCACAGGCTTCTTGACAACCTCATCCTTGTCTGTTATGATGTCGAGTAGGTCGATGTCAGGGCAGAACGAGGGTTTGGGAGGGGGTAGAAGGACATGACATGGCACGGGTGGCCCGACCATAGTCTCACTAACCACGGCTTTATCGATTTGAACAAACTCTAGACCAGCAAAGCCCTTTCTAGACAGAAAGGCTTGCCAATTATCACCATGAAGGGTCAAATGGTGGACGACGATGAGTCTAATCAAGCCATGGTGAAACAGGCTACTGTCGACCTTCTCGCGTTTGTACCTCTTAGACATCTTGTAGAGACTACGCAAGAAGTAATGCGGCATGTTCAAAGGATAGCCCATGAAATTCATCAACAACCAGAGGTGATAGAGAAAAACCAAGCCATACTGACCTTCACAGGTCACAAATTGTTTAACCATTATCAAAAGATCGTTCCACCTGGGTTTAAGGGTGGAAATAGGCATACCTTTATCACAGGAGACAACCATCCTTGATACGAACAGTAATGGTCACGGCACCTCATCAACTTTGGAGTTTTTAAACCATCGTTGGCCTATGCTGCCAGTCCTATAGCAGAGCTTATGAATTCTTCATTGAGTTCAAGTTGAATGTCACCTACTTTATCCCTACACCCATCAAAGGTAAGGGAGAATTGATGTGCAATAAAAATATTGAAACCCTCGAACCTCTGTATAAACGCGAGCCAACCAATGTCTTCTAAATCTTTACGGGCATCATCAAACAGTAACAGAGCTTGACTACCATTTGGCTCTATGTGCACCACCGGTGCCATAGGTAGGAGCACACGGTGAGTGAGGTGAACGAGCCAGGGTTTGAACACAGCATACGTAGGGGTAGAACACTCACAGGCTTACCCGAAGCTAGCAAAGGCAAACCGGGATAGGGTGAAAACATTTATGACAGGACGTGCGAAGGTGGTGGAGGTATTTTGGCCCATGCAGAATAGTCATTATCCGCAGTACAACAGTCGGCGCTTTTATCTATGCATATCACAATACATATGTGTTAAAAACTATGCCATTTCAATCAACCAATGGATATATGGTAAGTGGACCAAAAATTTGCGTGAGCCACAGTTTTACCATAGTTTTAAAACCAAAGCAACAAATCGAAATCACGCCAAGGGTTTGGTTATATGAGCTATGTGTTGTATGAAACGATTTATACCAAGGGTTTAACCATAACACCAATGCGTTTTCATGAAACCAATCATCAAAGAACATATAAATCAAATCACCAATGCATCACAAACTCGATCAAAATAATATCATTACAGTCTTGTAAAACAAAGTCATATTAACAAATAAAAATGTCAAATGAATAGGGATCTTGAAGTCTTGTCAATCGTATAACGATAAGTCAATTGGAAACGCAATGGGCATATCGACAAGAATGATTACAACAATTCAATGATGATTTTAATGTGACTTCAAAAACCAAGTTTTCACGCTTGCAGTTGTGAAAACAAGAACAAAGGTAAGTGTGCAGATAGCACAAAAAATAATAGTGTCGTTTTATCCAAGGATTGCGACGAAAATCAAGGTTTGCAAAACACTGGTGTGGGCAACTTACAAGGAAAGTAGAAAAATGTGAATTGGCTTCCAACAGGTGGCGAGTTTCTCCATCCACTAACCACCTTGCAACTTTTGGCTATCTTACGGTCCTCAAGATTTCACGATTTCTCCACAGAGAATTCTAATCGTCCAACTCTACTTCTCAAGGACTTCTGGCCAATGACTTGGTACCCTCCTTCTGAACTTTCATCTACTTGATCCAATGGTCCTAATTCCCCATGATCTGATGACTCAGATCTCATCAACATTTCTCATATCAGGATTTTGTGTGTCACGAGGTCGAAAGATTTTCCACCTTCGTCCTCCCTATTCCCGAAATGTCGATTTCTTCCTAGACAATTAATGGTCCAGATCTCTCTTAGATCAACGATTGTGATCCAATCGTGAATTCGCATTTCATGAATTCTCACGAACTCACCCTTAGACCATTTCAAGTATCGATTCAACGAAAGGCTGATCGTTCTCCATGTGTTCTTTTCGATGGATGGTCCTAATGAATTCGAGATTTCACGTATCGAGATTTCCACACTCCTGTGAAACTCCAAAGGGTTTTAAACCTTGTGCACGTTCTCCATATTTGACGGTTGTGAGGGTTCTCCTTTCCTCCCAAACAGATTCTATGGCTCCAACACTTCTGGTGTGGAGTTCTCTCTCTCCCTATGGCTATATACCACACCGGCTATAGTTTTATAATACCGCTACACCTCCTGAGCTTTGTAACATAGTCAAGTAGACCGTAGACACTCAGAAACATTTTGAGGTTTGAAATTAGTCCTCCAGACATAATTTCTTCTCAAAACCTCGGTCCAAAGACCACTTATCCGACCCATCCAGGCTCAACATTGAAACCAAGCTCTGATACCATACTGTAACGTTCTCGACCATCAACCCCATGGTCGAGCCAACATTACTACATGGAAAAACACTACTGTAACATATTATGCATTCTTATGAAATACCATTTCTTAATTACAGTTAAACATAGCGTAAGCAAATTAATACCGTTAGCATACATAATTCACAACATTAACATTAATATACGAATACAAAAAAATACATGTAAACATTGCTATAATCAAAGACATGCATATTTAATTGAAATTATACGCATGTATATACTTATATTTTAGACTAGATGTAATTCACCAACTGTGTGTAGACCTCCCACAAACCTTTGGGCCTTAGACCGCGCCGCTCATCACTCTTAGTAGCAGGTCACCCCCGAGATGGGACTAAGCTCCACCGGGTAGGGATTCCTGGGCTAAGCAAGGAATATAGGAAGACACACAGTCACAGGAGAAGGATGCTCTCCCAAGAGCCACTTATGCCCACTGCCCACAGACTCTCATTCCCCACATGTCTGTCCCACCCCAGGAGTATACGCCTTCACTATCACCAAGACAATCCATCGGCTGCCAACCTCCCTTCCCTTGGGCTTCAACAACAGACCGGACCGGAAGTCTCCAAGCTCTGTGGTAGCTACAGGACCCCTTCTAGGAGTTCTCACTTCCTCCACTCACTCTCT
This sequence comes from Picea mariana, assembly GCA_032191745.1. Classification (NCBI taxonomy): domain Eukaryota; kingdom Viridiplantae; phylum Streptophyta; class Pinopsida; order Pinales; family Pinaceae; genus Picea; species Picea mariana. Next base: position 51,081 of record JASDQU010103903.1, on the reverse strand, counting down.
CACCTGGAGAGAGTCACTCATAGACTGGCTAACCTGCCTCTTCAACAACAATCACCTCCCTCACACTGGCTAGCAAGCCACACGCAGTTCAGCACTCCGTGGCCATAATAGTCAATTGGGAAAATGGGTATGGACACCCGAAACAGAAACGATCAACGCTAAAGCATAGTGCATCTCTGCGATTACAGGATGCGTTGAGCTTCCCAGCAAGCAACACAGGATGCATGACTCAGCAGATATAGGACATTTGGTTCTCCCAACCAACAATAAGGAACATACTCACCGCTCTGGTTTCATAAATGCTTAAGGTGTACAAAGGTTCAATCATAGAGGCCAAACACGTACATACGGAGGATGGAGGAATTGGAAGGTCGAACCCTGGATTCAGGTGATGGTTGGAGGAATGCCCACCCCACTCCTACGCAGTAGTCGACGGAAATGGAAGGAGGACACAACATGGCTCATTTCCTGGGTTAAATCACATGCACCTGGGTTGACACATGTCACCCATGAAGCTACATGCATCCCTCCCCAGGAACTTAGGAAAAAACATAGATTTCCCATGGCTTTTGGGATAATATTAAAATATTATGCCCAAGGACTTAAGCCCCTAGGCTCCACACATAGCCTCTCTTTCCAACATTCCATCCCCCAATCCCTTACCTAGGGTTTGTGGAAGCTTAGTCCCCCATCACTGATTCATCTTGGTTGGTCCACACGCAGATATGTTTTGTATTAATACCATGCATAATTACATGTACAAAAATCAGGCTCCTGGCCTTAAACACTTAGGCTCCCGGGCCTAATAACACATAAGCCCACTAGCTTATATAACTTGGCTCACCAGCCTTATAAACTTGAATTATAGTTCATAAACAATCTTTATAGTTCATAGACATGATTTACAATAGGGCTCGGCCTTGGGGACATTACAATATGGATACAAGAGCTCTCAGTACCATTTGGTTGTGTTTGGGAGATGATGTTTTTTCCAATATTTTTGGAGAGAAAACAATAATGAGATTATGAAGTAGAATGGAGAGCCTTTACATGACAAATCCTTAACAAATGAAATCTATTTGAAGAGGCAATTGTAAAATTTACAAATGAAAGAAGGTACCAAAATTGTTGATCTTTTATATATTTTCAATACTCTTATGTTCCAATTAACTAACATATGTGTAAAAATCAAACATGAAGATGAGGAAGTCATGTTATTATGTTCATTTCCTTAAACTTGGGACCACTTAGTTGCTTCTATTAGTTTTAGCACAACAAATAATCTTGATTCTGATTATGTTGTGGGAGCTTTGTTGTTTGAGGAGGTACAAAGGAAATCTAGTATAGAAACCTCCAAACCATAAACAATGGTTGCTAGGGGTTGATCCAAAGAAAAAGGGGAGAATTAGAGAAGTACAACTAGATCTAATTCAAAAGGAAAAAATGGTAAGAGAAAATGATGGTATTGCAATAAATAAGGGTGTCTCAAGAAAGATTGTTGGAAGAGGCAAGATTCCAAGTATGACTCTGTAAAGGAAGTAAATATGGTCGCGTCATGTTTAGGTATGGTTGATGAAGTGTTATCATTTTGTAATAACTCTCTATATCATGAGGAATGATTATTATATTATGGTGCTTTGCATCACATGTGTCCACAAAGGAGTTGGTTTTCTTGGTTTTCTTCTTACCAAGCTATTGATGTCGGCATTTTTTTTATGGGAAACAATGTTTGTTGTAAGAGTATTGGGATTATGAACATTAATATTAAAATGGTTTATGGTATTGTAAGGACATTTATAGAGGTAATACATGTACCATAACTCAAAAAGAACTTAATTTCCATTGTAGATTATAAATTTACAATTCAAGGTGGAGCACTGAAGGTGTCCAAGGGAGTTTTGGTGGTAATGAAGGCTATAAATATTGGAAACCTTTACAAGATGGAAGGGAGTACTCAAATAAATGAAGTAATGATGGTATTTGAGGAAGAAAATGAAGCTACTCATTTATGGAATCAACAATTGGGCCATATGAGAAAGAAAGGGATAAAGGTACTGATAAATTGTAAGTTACTTCCAGATTTGAAATCTTTGATTTTGAATTTCTACAAGCATTTTGTTTTTGGAAAGTAGTGTAGAAAAAAGTTTTAAAAAAGTAGTCATACAAGTAAGGGTGTTCTATATTATATCCATTTAAATATTTGGGGGACATCCCCTACAGTTTCTTTTACAGGATCATCATACATTCTGACATTTATAGATGATAATTCTAGAAAGGTGTGAGTCTGTATTCTTAAAAGAAAAGTTGATGTGTTTAATGTATTTAATAAATTTAGTGATTTGGTTGAAAAAAAAATGGCAGATCAACCATGTGTTTAAGAACATCTAATGGAGTCGAGTTCACATCTTTGGAATTTGAAAATCATTACAAGGAAGCTCGGATAAAAAATCATAAAACCATAGTTTACACTCCTCAACAAATGGTGTGGTTGAATGCATGAACAAGACTCTTCTAGAGAGAGAAATGAGCATGCTTAGTAATTCCAAGTCGCAACAAGAGTTATGGGAAAAAATAGTCACTACAACTTTCTATCTGGTAAATCGGTCACCATCAATTGCAATAGATTGTAAGAACCATGAAGATGTATGGATAGGTCATTCTTGTGATTACTGGGATATGAAATTTTTTGGTTTTTATGCTTATTCTCTTATTTCTAAAGATCAATGTTCTAAGTTGGACCCTAGATCAAAGAAACATATATATGTTGGTTATGGTGATGGAGTTAGGGGATACAGATTGTAGGATTCTACTACCCACCAAACCATCATTAACAAATATGTAGTGTTTGATGAATCCCCTCTCATATAATAAGACATAGTAGAAGCTAAAATGATACATGAACATGTACCACACAATCAACAAATTTAGTTGGAAACTCAACCATCTACAAAAAACAAGGAGCAAAAAGAATATTCTAAAGAAGTAGATGAGGATGCATAAAATATATAGAAACTGTGGAAATTCCACAACCAACTCTGAGGAGATATACATGGGTCAGAAATATTCCTAAGAGGTATGAAGATTATATTTCATATATTTCTTTGATTTCTAATGATGGGGAACTTTTTTGTTATTAGGAAGCAATGGATGTTATTGAAAGTTGTTGGAATATTCACTAATGTTGGGAAGGGGAGATGAATCAGTATTATGCAATTTTTACCATTTTTAACCACAACTTGTAAACATTAAGTTATCAAAAAATTATCACTTATGATGACATTTAATATATCATAAACATATAACCACATAAACAGAGTACACAGATGTTTTACATGGAAACCCAAATGGGAGAAAACCTCAGAACAATTTTTAATATAAATCTTGAATATTACATCCACAAGAAGCACCAACTTCAAAGATTCTCCAGCACCAACTAGAAGGAGGCTCCAAACCCCTATTTTATAGGCTCAAGCCTAAAGGAATCTACAACTCCATGGATTATCTAGCTCCAACTAAAAGGAGGATCCAAACCCCTAGTTTACATGCTCCAACCCGAACAAAGCTCCAACTCCCTAGATTCTCCAAATCCAACTAGAAGGAAGCTCCACCCCCCTCATTTATAGGCTCTGAACTAAAGGAATATACAACTCCCTAGATGTTCCAACTTCAACTTGAAGGAGGCTCCAACCCCCTTTCCTTTCCCCTTCCTTCCTCCTGAAAATATAAATGAGAGAATTAACCTATCACCGTTACTCTCGCTAATATTATACATCATCATTATCAAAAATTATACAACCCTAATAACCACATAAAACGCATGCCAAGATCTCCAAGAATAATCTCCAAATAAAGTGCTTAAAATCACCATGATATACATCAAACCATGTGTCAAGATAGGCCTCAAGAATGTACCAAAATATCCAACATATGTCTCCAAGTATATGCTAACAACTCCAAGATATGCCTTAGGAATATACGAAAAATCTCCAAGATACAATCCTCAAGACATATAGAAAACATACCTTTTATTATACAAAACCCTAGTACATCAAATCTCAAATCACCAAACCTTCCTCGAATTCAGCATCAACATGAGGGAATATTCTTCATAACCTTTCCTCAGCCTCATGGGACTAGACTGGGCAACGAGTGAGACCTCATGTTATGAGTATTATAAAACTAAAGGGGGCCTCATGAGACACCCTATACTTGACATGGGGTTACCTCAGATAGGGTTTCCTAAAAATCCTTCTCACATATGCAACTCAGAGAAATCCATTCTTCACATGATTCTGTTACTTCATTTGCACCAAGAGATCATGAGTTTTCTTGATAATCAAATGAGAGGTTCTTGATGGGTATTTATATCCTTCCAAGTACCTCCTTTACTTGTCTTTAGGGCTGAACTATAACTTATTGTTTGTAATGTAATACGCTTGTTTCCCCCAACTTGTAATTAATCATTAATTATGATCACCATGCTATGGCATGGGAACAATGTAAATGTATTATTGTTTGAATTTCCAACAACAGATTATGGGGGTGAAGATTTGAAGAAATGACCATGATATCACTCGAGGGAAGAAATGGGAAAATTATGGAGAGGGTTCATTATGTCCAATGACCCAAATTTCTCCTTGTTGAAATGACATGGCTCATCCTAACCCCCAAGGAAAAATCAGTTAATAAGAAAAGGAGTGGCGGTGGAACCATCAACCTCCCCCATGAATGGAAGCATGGTATGGTTGAGGAGATAGGAGGGTGTCAGCCTAAAGTACCACAGAGTCCTGCAAACCCAGACTGACATGAGTTTCCTTTTGACAGAAGGAACATGACAGGTTCATAACCATCCCAAGGGGGAGAAAGGCGAGGGGGGAATATAGGCGATGGAGATTAGAGAAGACACATGGGAAGGGAGAAGGCGTGAGGCTCTCCAATTGAGAAGAGGAATGGAAATCTCGAAAAGTTTTTCTGGTTACTGGAGAGAACAAGAGAAAATATATCTGAGGACTACCAAAAGAGCGTGAATTGAGAAGAAGACTGTGAGCTTGATGCTAAGGAGGCATCTGATAAACCTTCCAAACACTGTGGGTGAGAATGAATCCCTGAGAAACTGCGAAATTTCCCTAGTGATATCATGGCTTGGCACAGGGGTGACCACAATTCTAAGAATGAATTCCTTTGAGCCTATGGTTGGGTGAAAAGGCTGACACCCAAAGTCACTTTGTTGGCTACAATATGAAATAGATAAGTATTCTCATATCCTGTATATTTGAATGTAACTGTAAATTAAAGTTAGATACCCTATGAATATTTCAGGTATGTGCATGTTTTCTTGATGGTTAGACTATGTCCCTTTATCTTTGCCTGATCGTGTATTTAAGAAAGTAAGGAATTATATGGTTTATGCACGTAAATGCTCGAGACCTGTACTAGCTCAAGTTTAAGAAGATGAATTGTGAATTCGTCAACCTTGGGTATAGTTTCCGTATGCATGTCAACACTCCCAATTGTTTTGAGTCTCTTGGGAGAAGTACTATGTTAAGCTTAGGAGAAGGATCACAAAGTGTGTGCCAATGCCTAAGTATTTTAGAACTGATGAAGCTCAGGAAGGATAGCAAGATTTAGGTCTTGAAAAAGAAGATCATTTCATTTGGAATATCCAAGGTCCGTCACGACCGTTGGATTTGGAGAAGGAGCATAGGTGTTAACTCCTTGACTCCTTCAGTCTTCGCAGGTTTGGAAAAATTGGTTATTCGTCATAAGGGAGACAGATCCTATGAACTCCCAAAGTCCGAAGCGAATCGAGACCTTCCATTAGAAGGGATACGTGTCTCTGGATCCCACGATTCAGAGAGTGGCACTTTGGAAGTTTTGAGTCATTGTGTTAATGAGAAGATGAAATCTCGAATGCCAAATTCCCAAAGTAACGAGAGTCATAGATCTATGGATCTATGTGGCCTAATCTTGACCGTGAGATCTAAGCGATGTTAGAAGTCTATCAGTGCAGAGTGATGTGACTTAGTGACATCATCTAGGGTGATGTGGATCCATGATCAACGTGCCATGTGTCACCTGAATTCGGGAGTTTCGCAGACCCTATAGGTCCATTAAGACGTGAAAAGTGTAACCCACTGAAGGGGCCACATGTCCTATCTGCCTTGTCATGTGTCATCTCTAGAAATTACCTTTTCGGAGACTTGGAATTCCGAGGGTTTTGAGGTGTGGTGTATCGATAATCTCCAAAGTCATGAATTAATGAGAGCCATCGATCTGAAGGAGCTTTAGCACCACTCCCAACCATTGGATCTACCCTATCCTCAGATTGGCTTTGACCTACTCTAGGAGTAAGGAGGGATTACACCATGAAACCCCGAACACCAAAGTTGTGAAGCGACAGAGGCCATAGATCTCGAGGTCTATGTGGACGCATCTTGACTGTGAGATTGGAGGGTTTGGAAGGTTGTCAGCCTGAGGTGATGTGGCATGTTGATGTCACCAAGGTGATGTGGACTCATGATTAACGTGCCACATGTCTCCAATATATAGACGTTTTATAGACCTCTTATGCCTATTACAGCATGACACGTGTCACTCCCTAATGAGGACACATGTCACCTTTGTCCCTCACCACATGTCAGCCTTGGGTTCGTGCTCACCTGGCCAATGTGGTTAATGATGCAACCGAGATTCTAGGAGTCTGAAACTTCGGGAGTTCATAATATTTGGGGTGTAGTATAATGAAGGAACGTTCAACGTCGATCATCGATCGTTGAATGCAAAAACATTCAACATCGATCATCGATATCCGAACACCGAAATGTTCAACATCGATTGCCAAATGCTGAAATGTTCAACGTCGATCGTTGAACGCCGAAATGTTCAATGTCAATTTTTGATCAACAAACATAAAAAAATTCAACATCGATCATTGATTTCCGAACGTCGAAAACGTAGAACGTTGATCACCTATTATCAATCATCGAACGCGGAAAAATGGGCGTTCAATGTAAAACTCTGAACATTGATCGTCGAATGGCCAAGGCCATGTGTAGATATTTCGGGACTTTGGAGAGTATGCATGCAGTAAGAAAAGGGGGCATTCAATTCCGAATGTCGAATACCCCAAATAATAATGCTTGGACAACTTCGAGAGACTATATCTTGCAAACCAAGGATCGAATTTTGAGTAGGTAATAGTCATTAGAAAACTACATATGAGTAGAAGAGGATGAAGTCCTTAGAGAGATGTTTTGACATGATTAATTAGAGAAAAAATTTGATGCCCCATCTCTAGAAAGGGTATTTATGGGTCGGGTGTGTTACAAATTGGTATCAGAGCATGGAAACAACACTTGGCCTATTTGGGCTTATGCACAAGTCACATAAAAATATTATTAGAAAAACGCTAAGGGAAAGGGAATACTACCCTATCCTATCTAGTAGAGCATGATTCATACACATTCCTGGATAGGACAAAGAAAAATTCCAAAGGATAGGCTAACATGAACCTGTTGAGAGTACCATTATCATATGGAAGTTATCTGCACAGGTTCATTGAAAGATGTAGATTAAAATTCAGTTGGGTTTTACCCAAGGATATTGAATCATGCTAGTCTATGGCAAAGGAAGCCTATCATTTCTTTGGGAAATTATAGTCGATCCTACAGGAGTGGGATTATGTCAATGGGCTCTAATAGAAAGACTTGGATGTGAATGGATTGAAAGGATCTGTAGCAGTAATAATTACTTCTTTAATGAAGGATTAAACCTTGTATATGTGTATAACCCCTCACGATCAGAGGAATGATCTTGGTGACCATTCTCTGAAAAGGAAGAGCATGCACAACTCTTAGGTTTCAAAGGGAACTGAGAAACAATTTTTTTTTTTGGGGTATAGGAATTGATGGGAAGTGCTTTTCTAATCAAGTTGATAAACAAACTATAGAAATACAAAGTGATTGAGTGAGAAATCACAATAGCCTCCCTTTCTTGCGTGGATAGGAAACTAATCTGCTAGAATTCTTATGGGAGGAGGAGAGTGACCTCCATCCCTAATTGTTGTTGAACATAAGGAAGAATTCTAGGTGTAATGGTTAAGACTGATTATGATATAAAGATACTCTAGAGTTATGAACTAGAATACTTATTAAGTAACATACTTCAAAATTGTATTTGGGCTTGAAGGGAATAGTCCAAATGTTATTAGACACTAAAATTTATTATAAAAAAGGTAAATTGGTTGATTAAATGTTGATATAAAATGTGGTAAGTGTCGGGGCACTTCTAGATGCCCAATGGGTCATATTGACATCCAGAGGTGGATTATAACCATATGGAAATAGTTAGGTATACTCAGATAGTTATAAGAGGGAGTTTGGGAAAATATTTCATTGTGGAAATGTGTTGACCAAGAATGGTTTGAGGCATGAAAGAGAAGCTTGATAAGTTGTCTTATTTCCTTGGGGAACGGTTGGAATTTCCCAGATAATATTTCTAGGTTGTTGAGTCATCTTATAACACCAGAGGCAAGAATAATTTATTTCTAGTTGTTTTCATATGGAAAGAGGGACATATTATGTATGTTAAACTGACCATGTGGATAGCATTTGAATCACTGCAATCTCCCAAATGAGAGGGAAGCTTAGTGTTGAGTATCTCTATGGAACTTGTCTTGAGAATGGTAGTGAGATCCTTGGGAGAAGGATCTGGGAGTCTGATATGTCCATGTGCATGTATGACATGGAAATGGTGCAAGCAATGAGTTTGCATGATGTATGTTTGGGCTAGGTGTGTATAGGCTTGAGTGTATGAATTTAGTGAATTGTAAAGCTTCTTGATATGAATCCTGATATTAATAGAAACTAGGTATGAATGATATTAAATGTTCAAGTGACGCATATGTATTATGTAAGAATATATGTATAGTAAAGGCACAATATGGATGCCTTGATGAGTGATATGTAAGGAAACAATTACACTTTCCAATGAATGAATACCATGGATGCATGGGCAACTCTATTATGAGGAGTCATGAAAGATTGGTTTTGAATGATATTTTGATGGGAATATGTTCCATTCCCTTAGGAAAGGCTATTATAAATAGATTACAGAGTAAATGAGAAGGGATTATCTGTTGTCATGATAAAATGAAACATGATTATGCATTTGAGGACTGCATGAGAACAATTATGAACAATAATAATTTAAATGATTTATGATTAATCATGTGGTTAAGTGCATCATATATGTAAGTTAGCAAAACAAGGAATATGTGTGGACAAATAATTTGGATGCATAACAAAGATGCATGTTGATATTCCTTATGGAATATTTGGTAAACAACTGAAGCTAACTCAAGGTTTAGGCCATCACAAATAGAGAAGGATATGCAATAAGGAAGTTGCATGTTGAAGGAGTTATTTGTGGAAGAAATGTGTGAATACTCTTTCAGAATAACGAAGTCACCACCTTAATGACTATTGGGAATTGAGCAGTGAGCTACAAGCTTATCTATATAAGAAATCTCGGATTACATTCTAAAACAAAATATATTAGTGGAAGACTAACCAACAAGGGTAGACCATTTTGATAACCAAATGGTAAGGTGCAGCGTGCACACGGTCATGACTCATTATGAACAAAAGTTTTGCTATTAAATCACGTTGATGTATCCTAAGAGTTAGGGTGATCCTAACCATGGATTCTCAAGGAAAAGGGAAGGAATATCCCAACTGGGAGTAATTGCAAAAGCAAAGAAAAGGAAAAAGGAGGAACACTCTTTCCACCCTAAAAACGGTGAAATGCTTACAGAGTTGTAGGTATTAGATGAGAAGCTATGAAGAACGAGTACAACATGAGAAAGTAGAATAATTCAGTAAGTAATTTTGAATTAATAGGCTTGGTTGAAGCCATATTAAACAAAGGCAATCAGGCCTTGGAAAATAACCCAGTTGGACTGAGGACCCAGGCTATGTAGATGGAGTTAGGGAAAGGGAAGAGACTTAACTCCTTTCTTGCTATATATTATGTTTTTCTTGGGACAAGCAAGAGGATATGTTGATGAAAGTAAATTTTTTGACACCATATGATGACGATTGTAGGAATGAGGAAACAATTGAGAATTGTTTGTGTTTCACTCCTGGAATCCTTAAGGATGATGGGATGAGGTGCATAAAGATATGCTAGGACATATCTGAAAATGTTTTATTGACTAAAATGATATGATACATGCATTTTTATTTTACCTAACAACTAATATATATTTATGATGGATGACATGTGTAGAAAGGCATTGTAGTTGTTGAGAGGTTGTTGCTAAGAGATTGTGAACGGACTTTAAAAGTCCCCACAAAGAATCACTGATGAGGTAATATCTGAGAGGATGCTAGTATCCATACCATGTATAAGAATGTTCATACCTATGTGAAATGAGGTATGAAAGGAATTGGTAGGAATCCCTTCTGAAGAGATTTCATTATACTAATGATATGCAGATAATTTTGAGTGGTTGTTGTATGCCATTGCAAAGAAGGGTAAGATTCATGAAGGAAGAATTTGAAGAATAGAGAGAGGAAGTCTATGTCATTCAAGGATGAGTTATAATCCTTGAAATAAAAGACATGAGTAAATATTATCATGGGTATAATGACCAATATAGGGATATTGGGGGATAAAGTTGCTCATAGTTAGCACATTGCATGGAATTTCTTCGAGGAAATGCAGGTTGCATAAGGGGAAGACAATGGATTTTCCATTGAGGAAGGAGGGTCTTCCAATATTTTACTTACATTGCATAGGTGTTAAATGAAAGAGAAAAATTGGGTGGCCATGAGTGTTGGAAACCTGGTTACTAAGGAAGGAAGAATGCTTGGGTGCATTCAAGAGAAACATTTAGTTTCATGTCCGCTAATTTGGGATCGTGATCATCCTGCAGCAGGAAGCATAGTCCTGCTATAAGAGTGAATGAGAAAGAATAAGACATATGGTGAAGAGGTTGGCTAAAATCCAACACACCATAACAAAGTGTTGGTCATCAAGTGTGGCGGTTTGAAAATAAATGCAAGGGTGCATTGGGTATGAATGCGGTCATGAATATTGACACATTGATTAAAGTAATTTAATATTTGAATTTTATTTGGAAAATTTAGTATGTTGAAAGGATGCTTACATAAATAATAATACTTACCTTTTTCTTTGTACCCTTGAATAGATGAAAATAACTTGGAGTGTTAGTATGCATCGTTTGAAAATATAATGTGCATGAAAACTAACAATATGTTTAGTTGAGGAATGTTGAAGTTGCAAGAGGAAAAAAAAGGGTCTTGGATATGGCAGTGTTGCAAGCCTATAAGGAAGACCAATTTCTTGCTGAGATAAACTATTGTGGGAATGAAAGTCCCTTACTTTTGAATCTGGTTCCTATGTGGAACAAATCTGAAAATAAATGGGGAATGTGGAAATATGTGGATAACAAATTTGGAAAAAAATTATGAATTTGAAATTGATGATAATTTATCATAATTTTGTATACCTGTGATACAGGTGAGATAAAAAATATATGTCTAGGGAGGATAGATGAAGGATGTCAAGCCAACAAACATGAAAGATGTTACTTTTGAGACATGAGAACCCCGTGGTAAGCCATGATCACCTGGAATATGTTGGGTTGTGGTAACACAAGCCAAGGGGACACCATGACAAAGAAAGTATGAGGGACACCTCAACTGTAAGGCTCAATGAACTCTCTGAAATTTTTCATGTGCGAGAAATCCTTGGCAAGGAAATATTGATCACTCGAGGAACTGTATAGTAGAGAAGGGGATGCCCGAGTCTCAGCCTGGAAGGTGAGTGACCACAAGGAAGAGGAGACTTTGATAATTCTTATAAACTATTGATTGGGATCATGCACACAATGGGTATGTCCAGGTAAAAAAATGAGCCAAGAAAACAAGGCAGCCATGTGGATATGAATCGACGAACTACACAAATGAGTATTTTTTTAAGTTATGAATTTTTCTTGAATTTTATGCAAGAGTAAAATTTTTACGCATGAAAGTTATGATTAATCTTCTTGTTGTCCAATATTATTGAAGATAGGTGATGAAGGCCAAGAGACTAAAAAGGACCTGACCAGGAAAAAGGGTCAAGACTTCTGAAGTAGCTGAATGAGAAAGGCATGACTGGTGTTACTGAGAAAGAACACGAAGGACGGTGTTCCTTTTAAGGGGGGCGGGATTGTAATACCCATGTTTCCACCAACTTGTAATTAATCATTAATTATGATCACCATGCTATGGCATGGGAACAATGTAAATGTATTATTGTTTGAATTTCAAAGAACTATCTGTGCGGGTGAAGCCTTTAAGTACTGACTATGATATCACTAGAGGAAAGAAATGGGAAAATTATGGAGAGGGTTCATTATGTCCAATGACCCAAATTTCTCCTTGTTGAAATGATACACCTCATCCTGACCCCCAAGGAGGAATCAATTAATAAGAAAAGGAGTGGTGGTTGAACCATCAACTTTCCCCATGAATAGAAGAATGGTATGGCTAAAGAGACAGGAGGATGTCATCTCGAAGTACCACAGAGTCCTACAGACCCATACTGACCCAAGTTTGATTCTGACGAAAGGAACATAACATTTCCATAACCATCTCGAGGAGGATAAAGGAGAGGGGGGAATACATGTGAAGGAGACGAGAAAAGACACATGGGAAGGGAGAGGGCATGAGGCTCTCCATCTTAGAAGTGGAATGAAAAGATTAATAAGTTGTTTTGATTATTGGAGAGAACAAGAGAAAATATCTATGAGGACTTATAGAAGAGCGTGAATTGAGAAGGAGACTGTGATCTTGATGATGAGGAGAAATTTGATAAACCTCGCAGAGACCGTGGCTGAAGAAGGAATCCTTGAGAAACTGCAAAATTTCCCTAATGATATCATGTCTTGGAACGAGGGTGTCCAGAGTGCTAAGAGTGAATGCCTCTAAGCCTATGGTTGGATGGAAAGGCACACACCCACAATCAATTCGTTGAATACAATCTGAAATAGATAAGTATTCTCATATCTATATATTTGAACCATAACTATAAATTAAAGTTGTATATCCTATGAATGTTTTAGGTATGTGTATGTTTGCTTGATGATTAGACTGTGTCCCTTTATATTTTCCTAATTGTGTATTTAAGAAAGTAAGGAACTATATGGTTTGTGCACATAAATGATCGAGCCCTATAATGGCTCAAGTTTAAGCAGATGAACTGTGAGTTCGTTGACCTTGGGTATAGTTTCCTGTATGCATGTCAATACTCCCATTTGTTTTGAATATCCTAGGAGAAGGAGTTTGTTAAGATCAAGAGAAAGAGTGCAAAGAACGCCCTAGCGCCTAAGTCTTTCAGAACCGATGAAGCTCAAGAAGGATAGTTATATTTAAGTCTTGAAAGGGAAGATCATTTCATTTGGAAGATGAGTAGACGAGATCCGTTCAGGAGGATCCAAGGTCTATCAAGACTGTTGGATTTGGAGAAGGAGCGTAGGTGTTAACTCCTCGACTCCTTCACTCTTCATGATTTCAGATAAATTGAGTATTTTTCGTAAGGGAGAAAGATCCTCTGAAGTCCCAAAGTTCTAAGTGAATCGACACTGTCCATTGGAAGGGATACATGTCACCAGATCCCACGATTCAAAGAGTGGAACTTTAACAGTTTTGATTCGTTGTGTTAACGGGAAGAGGAACTCGCAAATGTAGAATTCCCAAAGTAATGAGAGTTGTAGATCTGTGGATTTACATGGCTAGATATCAACGATGAGATACGAGGGATGTTAGAAGGATATCATTCTGGAGTGAAGTGACCCAATGACATCATCTAGGCTAACATGGACCCACGATCAACGTGCCACATGTCACCTGGATTCAGGTGTTTCGCAGACCCTATAGCCTGTTAACATGTGACATATTTCACCCATTGAAGGTGCCACATGTCCTCTCTACCTTACCATGTGTCATCATTGTAAATTAATTTTTTGGTCCACATGGAAGGAGATCTTGTATTTCGGGGACTTGAAACTCCAGAGGAACTTGGACAAGAGTCCTCAGAGTGTGAAGAATCCCGAAGTCGCAAACAGTGGAGTAAATCTTAGTAGTTGACAGGTAGGGGATGATGGCGCTAAATCCTTTAGTGCGGAGACTTGACATTCAAGGGGATTTGAGGTGTGGTATATCGATAAGCTTTGAAGTCATGAATTAATGAGAGCCATTGATCTGAAGGAGCCTCGGGACCACTCGTGACCATTGGATGTACCCCATGGTCAAATTGGATTTGTGTTGGCACAGGGGTAGACCCAGAGTTCAGCTCCAAGAGTGCACCAACAAGCCCTAACTACTAGCCCTTTCGGCAACACCTGCAAGGGAGATGCAATCTCACCCGAAGTAGATATGGGGGGTTGCAGGATGCAAATGTCTACAACCAAGGGAATACAAAGTGGATTCGATACAAAAACAACACAACATCTAGATATCAATTGCCAGTTTAGATCTACTTCGCACAACTATCTATCAGATATAACACAATAATTCAATAACAATATATCTATAAACAAGAGAACACAACATCAATCACACACAACACAAATATGTACGTGTTTCACCCCCTCCCTAGGGATATTTCCATAGAACTGTTCTTTATAGTATATTAAGATAAACTCATACAATTCTTATCTGCGCTCTTAGCTAGCATATCTTCTCTTTTTCTCTCTTTCTTCTCTCCCTACACACCCAGCTGGAGGGTTGATCTTTGCACCCAACTGAAGATCTTAAAACACAAGCTTCCCTCACTTCTCAATGCCTCTCTCTCTCACTACAATAATCACTCATAACGAACTTGGAATGAACAATAACAACAACGAACCGGCTCCCGTTCACCAAACCTTCCTTCCATTCTCCATTCAAGGTATTCAATTGTGTATCTCCTCCTTCCATGACATAGACAACCTCATATGGCCCTAGTCAATGTGTTCTGAACTTTCATGGATGCTTCATGAATTTGTTGTCGTATATCAGTACCAAATCACCTTACTTAAATGCCTTCTTCTTGATGTGTCTGTCATGGTATGCCTTTTCTCTTTCCTTCTGTACCTGTTGACGGAATCCAACAATAAATGTCTTCTTCTAGTTTGACCAACTATGTGAGCCTCTCTTGAACAGTGCGAGTGTCATCCATATCTATAAAGGTTGCGATTCTTAAGCTTGGGACCAAATATTTCATCAGGACAACTGCTTTGAGACCATAAACCAAATCAAAGGGGGTCTGCATTGTTAGCTTCCTGCAAGTGGTTCTATAGGCCCATAGTACTTCTGGAACTCTTAAATCCCAATCATCCCTATTCACACTGCAAATATTCATCAGCATTGTCTCCAAGATATTATTGAATTCTTCAACTATCAAATTCGCCTACGGGTGGTAGGGTGTGCTCTTCTGATGATGGACTACAAATTATTTGGTCAAGGCTTCAATGGTCTTATTAATAAAATGTGTGTCTTGATCACTCATAAGGATGTTCGGGCATCCAAACTTGGTTATGATGTCATCAAATATGAATCGTGCAGCTATAGTTGCACTACAATCTCTAACTTCTCTTGCTTCGGCCCATCTAGTCAAGTACTCTGTCGCAGTGATTATGTATCTGGCTCCTGTGGGCTTTCCTGGTGGGTTTATAGGTCCCATGAAGTCAATGGCCCATTTCTCAAATGCTTGTAGGGTGAGCTGTGGTGCTAAATGCATTTCATCTCTTATGTATGGTGTCCCAACTCTTTGACATACATCACATGCTCTGTAATAGTCCTTAGCACCTTTGTGTAATGTAGGCCACCAGAGGCCAGCTCTAAGAACCTTATGCGTTGTTGCTTTTCTTGTGTAGTGTCCTCATG
Organism: Picea mariana; assembly: GCA_032191745.1. NCBI lineage: Eukaryota > Viridiplantae > Streptophyta > Pinopsida > Pinales > Pinaceae > Picea > Picea mariana. The sequence goes on along the minus strand of JASDQU010103903.1, from coordinate 35,146 downwards.
CGATCCCTTCATGAGCTTCTGCGAGGATCATTGGTCGATCTTTTTCCATAACACACCTCCTCAATATCTCATCAGGTCCCATCTTGTATAGTTGTCCAGCTATAAGTGAAAAGTATGTAGCATGCACTACCAACTGTTTCTTCTGGGTGATTGAATGATCACTGGGTGCCATTCCTGTTGACAAGAACTGGACTATCTCCACGAAGTGATCATCAATATTTCTAATGTCTAGCAATTGTGCATCTGGCAGTGTATCCTCCAAACTATTAGGTTCTTCTCCATGTTCCAACCTTGACAAGTGGTCGGGACCTTTATTCATTCTTCCTGGTTTAACCACGATCTCAAAATCATATTCATGAAATAGTAGAAGCTATCTGCATATTCCCCCCCCAACACTGGCTTGTTGACTAGGTATTTTAGCACAGAGTGATCAGTAAACATTTAAAAGTGTCCTCCCAACAAGTAGTGGTGAAACTTCTACAACACATACACCATGGCTAACCCTTCTTTCCCAGTGGTGGTGTAATTGATCTCAGTTGTTGATAGCTTCCTGCTAGAAAAGGCTAACGGGTGGTCAATGTCTCCAACTCTCAGTTGTGCTAACAAAGCTCCTAGTGCAATAGAAGATTCATCGGCATGCACGTGAAATTCCTTGCTCCAATTTGGGAAAACCAGAATGGGCGCAATAACCATTTTCTGTTTCAGTGTGTCAAATCTCTGCTGGTATTCTTCTGTCCAATGAAACTGAAAATATTTTTTCAAAATCTTCTCCATGGGTGTTTTGATATGTGCATAGCCTTTAATGAACTTCCTATAGTATCTAGTGTGTCCCAGTGCAGTGCGCATCTATTTGACTAAAGTAGGAGGGGGAAGATCAACTATAATAGCAACCTTAGACATGTTTACCAGTAGTCCCTGCTTACACACAATATGACCTTACAACAATCCAAAGGGTGAAAACAAGATGCACTTCTTCAGGTTCAAGAAATCTGACACTGCCTGCACTTATCCAACATTAGTCTTAAACATTCAATATGATTTTGTAGTAAGCTAAAAACAGTACAATCATCAAAATATGCTTCCATAAATTTATGTAAAAACTCCTTGAACGCTTCGACCATTACCCTGGAAAAGATGGTCGGGGCATTCTTCAATCCAAATGGAATCACTGTATACCGGTAGGACCTCGTTTATGTTGCAAATGTGGTCTTATGGCGATCTTCCTTAGCAATCTGTATCTGATGGTATCCTGAAAATCCACCTGTAAAGGAATATACCTCCTGTCCTCCTACATTATTTAACACTTCATCAGTAAATGGTGTAGGGAATGGGTCATGCAAACAGGCATCATTCATCTTCCTAATATCTACACAAATCCTTGATCTCTCCGGTCTTTTAACCCTACACCACCATGGGGATAATCCATTATGACTCTTCAACAGGTTCTATGATTCCTGCCTCCAACATTCTGTCGAGTTCAATATTCAATTTCTCCTTATATTTAGGGTTCAATCTATAGCATCTCTATTTAAATGGCCTTGCATCTGGTTTCAAAGGTATCCTCATCTCTCCCATGGGCCCTTTAATGCCCTTCATATCAGTGAACTTGGTTGGAAACAAGTCTTGATATTCATGCAGTAACTCTGTGATCTTGCCAATAGCGACAGCATCCCAATAATCTCCAACATTTCCAATCTTCGATGTTTGCTCTGTTCCAATATTGACTTTTATTTATTTTAATTGGTTTTCCAATGAAAGGTAGCTCAATTCTTGTTCCTTCTATGTCTCTTTCTCCTTCTGTTTCGACGATGTTCACCTTCCTAGGATCATCATCTTTGTCAACATTGATATTGTAATAGCCTTGCAGTTTCTTGAGAGGCGCGGTCCATTTGTCCTCTTCTTGTTCCTAAGGGAGGCTAGGTGTCTCCTAAAATAATTTATATCTTACAATCTGTAACACTTGATCCACTGTAGGATATTGTCTTTCAAACAAAAAGGAAGTTACAAAGTTCTAGGTCATGCCTTCCCAACTTGCAATGATGAGGCACAATTCTGCTTGAAGATACTAGTTGATAGGGGTTGTGTCCAGTGTGTTGATGAATTTGTGCACCCACTGCTCTTGAGGAATGTTGCTCCAGGCTTCCTCGCCACTTCGCACATGGTCCTTCAGACAACTTCGACATGTGTACCTAGCTTCGCAACCTTCTACTTTCTTTGAAAACCACACTTTCATCGAACTGCGACATTGTACCCAATCTGTAATGTTGTTTTTGTGTGTCCCCCACCATCTTGCTTGATTTGCTTTCAAGGCCTCATCCATTGCCAACAATATTTGTTGTGTTGGTACAATTTATTTAAAGTCCAACAAGAATGTTTCTAAATGATTCAGACCATCAAAGGTGGGCAAGTTACTTACTGTTGTGTCGATCTAGCGAACTTCTTGGGTTAATCTAGCACATATCCTTGTAGATACTTCATACATTTTGTTCTACCAGTTCTCCAGTTCTTCTTTTGAATATGATGAACATGCGTTGTCACTTTTCCAACTTAGGTTCCCATCCACTATAGGATTAATGTAATCTTGTTGTCTGGTTGTTAATTTGTATATGTTTTCTAGTTCATATGCATGGTCTTATTCTTTGATGGGTTCTGTGTATCTCTGACCTTCATCGGGATCCAAAGGTGCAATGACCCTAAGGCCATCTCCTTCAAACATCATTCTTCTTTTCTTTAAATCAACCACAGTGGAATTATTGAAATCCCAATCAATTCCTAATAGTGTAGGGTAAGGACAACTATCATCAACTATCTCAATCACCTTGAAATCTGCAAACGTACTTAGTCCATTGATGTCCACAGGGACATTATGATGCATAATACTCATAAAAATGGAATTTTACAGCTAAATAATTTAATTATTTTAGATTTAATTGATTTCTTGTAAATTTCAGCTACGAATTAAAAATGTATTTAATTATTTTTCATTGTCATTGCATTGATGTATCTACAACATACTAAAATAGACATGAATGCAACTAATAAACTTCATTACAACAACATATAAAATATGTTCTCATACTCATAGTTTATGCACAACAATTAAAATTCATAATACAACATAAACAAGATAAAACACTTATCTTTTCACAATAGTTGTGCAACCATCTTTTTGGGACAGACATTCCACCCAACCGTAGACCGACTATTCCAAATTTCAACAACCAGTCACCCTCGAGCTAAGGCTAGGAATCCACAAAAGAGGGTGGTATCTCACTGCCCATTCACAACTCATAAAACTTACAACCCACTGATATCTTCCTACAACTATCTCGATTTTCCACACGCTCTCTTTCTCTTGACCTGCCTAACCCAATGAATGTACCTCTTCACTGATCTAAGTCCCTGGAGTGTCTCATTCGTTTATTAGGGTCTCTCTGGCACATGTAATCTAGGAATCTCTCAGCTGGGAACTCAAGGGAACTTGCTGCTAGGAAAAGTACCAACAAAACACAACAAACACTTGTTTTTTTAGTGCAACTCACTTAGGGGTTTAGTGTTCAGGCTTGACAACTTGGATCTTCATTTATCCAGCTGCAATTTGCTCCATATTTCTCTATAATTCACCCTCAATGGTTGCACCAACTCCAAGCTTTCTTTCTTGCTCTCTACTTGCTCCTCATGCCCACAATTCAACATGTCTCTACCCATACAAATTTCTCTCCTCGACGTGTCTTTCTTGACTCACACTCTTCCCTAAGTTGATTGTACTCAACCGTGGGGGGCCCAATAACTTTGGGTTGTGGCCACTCACAGCCACCCTCTCACATGTATTCAATGATTGTCTTTGGGAACACTCAATCAAAAAATTGAAAGATTCATATACAAATAACAATTTTAGGAAAATGAGTGGAATTAATATACATGGGTAATTCCCCTTCAACCCCCTCTTGGCCATTGTCCTAGAGCTTTTGTTCTCTTGTGGATTAATTCAGCCCCCATCTCTTGTCCATGTCCCCTTAACAATAGTAACAATGTTACAATAATAAACTATTCTGTCAAGAGGGATCAATTTTTTGAAGAACGCAAATCTTTCCTCGAGTTTGACACTCTGAAAGAAGTTTGCAGATCTAAAAATTTGATAATTAAGGCTCTCCATTTACTTTAATATTTTATTTACAATAATTATGATTAATTATCATTTAATAACCATACAACTATTAATTATAATTTAATCTAATTAATTATATAATTAACTCTGTAATTCGTTTTATATTTGATTATATAGTTGGCTTTGTTTGAGTATATAATTAATTATACGGTAAACCCAACTGTCGGTATCAATTTTTTTTTAGCGTACTTATTGTAAAGAATCTATATTATAAGTATAATCGATACAAAATATTTTTAAATATATTTAAAAATTATAATTTATAACTTTTAAAAATATATTTTAAAAATTATGTTATTATTTTCTTTTCTTTAGTTATTTATACAAAATTAATAGAAACAATTATGTATATAATTATTTTTTCATTATTATTTGATTTTTTTAACTATTTTTTTTTCAACTAGTAAAAAATTAAAAAGAATTGCTAAAATTACATAATCTAAATAGATTATAAATTTTAGAATACCTTGAATCCATTTATACATTTAAATATACAATTTAAATAATGAAAATTTATAATTTCACAAATAATTACATAACTACATTCAATAATAATTATCCAGAAATTTTTAAAAAAATTCAATGTCTAAACTTCCCTCTATTTTTTTTCCTTTTCTATCGTATCATCTTTAAAATGAAAAGTTATTAGTTGACATGCTTTAAGAATTCTTTGGCAAGATTTATCTCTTTAATAAACTTTTTTTTTCCGTGTCACAATCTATCGTTTGTTTGTTTTGATGAACAAAATTTCCACTTGACTTTTAAAATGTTTACATATATCTAGTTAAGTAAATCAAAATGCAATTACCAAATTTTTAAATGGTAAAATAAAAATAAAAATATAACATGTTTAATTGTGAAAATATTCATTCTAAATATATCTAACAAGTGGTTCTTCTACTTGGTTTTTTTAATTGTAATAAAAAAAATGGTAGTTTCCTTGGTCCAAAATAAGTATTAATGTCTTACACATTTTTTATATATAATTTTTTATTTATTGTTTATTGATATTTTTAAATATAAATTTTATTAGGATGTGAGTGGACATTCTACTCATTATTATAAACAAAAATATCTAATGATGTTAAAAAATAATGTTGATGTATAGTTTTTAAGGAGATTAGATGACATTCATTTGGAAAAGGAGATTAGATGACATTCATTTGGAAAAGGGGATTGAATGACATTGGACAATTGAAAAAAGATAAATAGATGAACAAGGTTGTGTGGCAGTTTAGTCCCTGCTAATGAGGTTACAAAGCAAATTGTGGAAAATGGGTTCGAATTGTAAATGACGGAAGTGTTTGGTGCAAAATGTATATCATAGAAATGTTGTGTGCAACATGTATATCAGAGAACATGGGGCATAAGTAAATGACGCTTGGCATGTAGAGCACCATTTATTTTTTGAAAGCATATAACAAACTACAAATTTGTTCAGTGCAAGAAAAAATTTGGAAATTTAAATGCATGTGTGCAACATGTATACACCTGCCATACAAAGCACCATTTGTTTTTTTTTAAAGTATATAACAAATTACAAATTTGTTCACAGTGGAAGAAAAAATTTGAAATTTAAATGCAATTGCCATATAGACTAGTGAAAGATAAAAATGTATGAGGACATAAATTTAAAAGGAGATAAGAAAATAGTTTTATTTGAAATATGTAAAAAAATAAAAGTTTGTTACATACTACTGAAAATTTTGAAATCTATATCACGGAAATCTTGTGTGCAACATGTATATTCTTGGCATGCAGAGCACTATTTATTTTTTACATAAATTTAAAAGGAGATAAGAAAACAGTGTTATTTGAAATATGTAAAAAAATAAAAATTTGTTACATACTACTGGAAATTTTGAAATATATAAAAAAATAAAATTCTGTTACATATAAAAATTTAAATGCATTTGTCATATAGACTAGTGAAAGATAAAAATGTATGAAGACATAAATTTAAAAGGAAATAAGAAAACAATTTTATTTGAAATATGTCAAAAATTAAAAGTTTCTTACATATTACTGGAAATTTTGAAATATAAAAAAAAATAAAAGTATGTTACATATAAATGCAAATTTCAATGCGTTTGTCATGTAGACTGGGATTGGGGCTCTCGCGGACCATTAGAGAAATATGTACAAGAAACAAGACTGCAGAAAAAAGATAGAGTGCAATACCTGCAAACAAATAAATTGAAAGGTATAAGTGTTTGCCTACACATCTCTATTTAAAAAATGAAATAACTGGGTTGATAAACAAATAAGGATGCAATCAGTAGACTTATAGTGAGGGTATATATGATCCATTTGGTTATTTGCTTGCGGTTGTTGTTTCATTGATGTCCTCGACGGTTGTTGGAATCCTCACAATTGCCTGTTGCCTTTCGTCGGTGGCTTGCTTAAATTCCCTTTCGAGCCATTCTTCAATGGAACTTCTCATTGGGGCGACATTTATCTCATTCCATATTTTTATGTTGAAAAGATTATTTTCTAATTCTCAGAATTCGATAGAAACATTACACAGACCCTGATGAATTTCCTCATTATGTACTATATATTTGACTAGCTAGTCATCGACGTGAGCTTCATCATAGTTAAGGATGTTGTAAAACTTTTCCAGAGACAAGGCCTTAAACATAACAACCTGTTGATCGAACTCTTTTCTAGTTAAGGGCAAGGAGTTTGCGATTAAGTCGGGGTCTTGGAAGTCGTTGGTTTTTCCGGCTAAGTTTATTCTTGACAGCCTTGTGAATAATGTATCTTTCTTCGATATGGCTTGTTCACATGACTGAACAATGAGATGCAGGTTCTTCACTTTTTCTTTCCAACATGCATTCAATTGACTGATCCGGTTTTTTGATGGAAGATCTTGGTCTCTTCTTTTTGTTTCGGTTATATTGTTCACAATGGTGCCAAAAGGAAGGACCGTTTTTAAATAGAATTTTTTTTCATCTTTTAACTCCGCCTGCAAATGTTGGAGAAAACTATGTGCCCTGGTTCCAAGGGAAGTGATGGTTTGTGATGTTTTCCAGTCCTCGGTAACCAGTTCCATTCTTTTCTTGATATTATTCTCCACATATCCTCTATAGGATGTGAGGAAGGTGGAGGATGTTTTTACATTAGTTGTAGGGGTGGCAGGCTTGGCTATTGTGAAAGGATTGACATGAAATGGTATAGGAATCAAAGCCTCTTCCAATTCCTTGACCCATTCCTTCAGTCTGGCATTCTCGTCCTCGATGCCTTTAATGGAATCATGAAGTGAATCTCCACTTGCGTTGTGAAGTTGACAGATTTGGGACGACCGCATGTTGGCAAGGTCAACCTCTGAACGAGATTTTCCTTTTTTATTTTTTACATATTTTTTCTCAATTATCAATTTTTTGAACTGGCTATAATAGCGCTCTGGAACACTAAGGATTCATCTTCATCACAATTTTTGGTAACAAATATGTCCATTGGGTGGCTATGGTGGATGGCATCTTCGGGCTGATCAAGGTAGCAGAGCATGCTATCCAGATCAGTTTCAAGTTCCATGTTCTCACTTTGAATTTCTGACTCGTCTGCTTGTCCCACATTTTTTTTCTCTTCTTGTCTACTAGAAGCTTGTGAAAACTATCAATTTTAGAGTGAGGAGGGTCGTTATCTCCTCCTCTGTTTGAAGAAATTTGATTTTCTTTGTTGTTGTGGTGGGACATTAGATCGATGCTCTGGGATGTCATACTTTTTGGAGTGTTATTTGTCGATTGAACACTCTTGTCACCAGGGCCTTTCCCCTATTGCGTGTACAATTTAGTAAAGCTTTGCACTGTGTTTAGGTCGTCGGCATCAGAGGCAGGAGCGTTGTCGCTACTGTCTATGTCATCGGGCAGGTGTTTTTTAATAAAACAATCGTCGAGGCCAAGAGTTTGTAAATGTTGTCGAAAAATATTATAGGGGTCAAACCCTCTTATGCTTTCAGCGTATCTTAGGTTGGAGATGCTAGAATGCGCTGCGAATTCCTCAATTTTCTTGACATTTTTCAGCACAAACTCCCCTACTTTCCAAGGCAGAGGATTGAACTATTTTTTTCTCTTCTTTTGCAACAGATGCAACCAATAGTTGTATTGCCATGCTACTTCTACAACAAACATTATGTCCATAATGTGACATGGAAGGAGAGTAGGGTTTTCCGTGGAGCCAAAAATTCTTATGACAGTGTAATTATCCAAATGTTCAAGTGTCCCCTTCCTTTCCAAACAACTGGTTGCCTATTCAGATATGCGGGGAGCATCTTTTCCTAGCAACAAAACTTTGAAAACAAACACGAAGCCATTAAAAAACTCATAAAAACATTGGGAAGCCTTCTGCTTCCACAAGGCCTGATACCAAAATGTTATTGGGTTGAATTCCCAGTTGACATTCTTGGACAGAGATAGTTGTGGAAACCTACAACAATGCATTATCGCAAAAACTAAGTAGGACAACATATAAAATTTATTTTCCCTTTTGAAGCTTGACAATTGGGAACAAATTTCATGGGAAATTAACTTTCCCCAATAAAAAATAGCTCGTTCTTTGACTGTGAAATACAAAATATAAAGAGCCATCCGAGAAACAGTTGTTGTGGATTCATGTCCTGTTATTCTTGTAAACAGCCAGGCAATTTCGCGAAATGGATTTCTAAATGAACTGACCTGCAATCTTGTAATATCTTCATGAACTAGAAGCAGGTTTTCCAATAAATGGGGCAAGAGGTCCAACCCATTATTATGCTTTGCTAGGATCTGTTTTCAATCTTCTCCTCTAAACGTCAATGTTGGCTCCGACAATCTCATCTGGAGGAAGACCTGAGGTGACAAAGAAACAGAAGAGCAGTCTCGCAGTGGAATAATTCTTTTTTCTAAAATAAATTTATGGGCGCACCAAGAGACTAGGTCCTTACAGTAAAAAACCTTAGGGACACAGCCTGCACGAGCAATCCTAGAGGTCTAAATTACTTGGCTCTCTACGATAGAGGTTGAGTAATAAGAATATGCCCTGGACCACTGGAAGTTCTGGTCCTCGTGCTCGAAGATGTTCACTGTATCTCCACAGGACTATTGTCGAGTTGATGCCATAGTTTCATGAGAATGTTGGTTTTCTCTAGACGATGGTTGAAATGAACAATTAGAGCCGATAATGTAACTCTCTGCTAAATCTTGGTTAAATTCTTACGAATGCGAGAGCTCCTCGAGCCTTTCATTGATTAATGACAATCTGTATCGGTGGTGCATGATGAACTAGTAGCAGTAAAGATTACTTATTGCATATTTAGAAATGTGAAGGTGGCAGGTACAGTGAAGAGACATTAAGGATTGCAGGTTTCGTGAACGTTCCAAGGCAACGACGTGCGAATGGCATTTCATGATTTTGAAATTAACACTCAAAAGTGATAATATAACCCCATGCAAATCTTGGTTTAATGCGCAGTAATAGGAGATCTCCTCGAGCCTTTCACCCATCAATGACAATCTATACAGTTTCTGCATGATGAGCTATTAGAATTAAATGCCAGTAATTG
>JASDQU010103903.1:12942-25191 GCA_032191745.1 Picea mariana | reverse complement strand
GGTCAAATTTTATGTATCGGAATTTTTTACTGCAAAACATGTAAAATGGAAGAGATCATGATGGGGAAGTTCAGCGGTCAGTTTGTATATTTGCGGAATTCCGGGAAACTGGCTAAGTATGGAATAGGGAAACGGTTAGGCTGACTCATTCTCGGAAGGGAGGATTGAATTTTTTGTGAACAGACCAACCTGATGATGTGCAAATGACATTCCATGATGTTTGAAATTAGTTCTTGCTAATTGCATGCCTAGAGATAAGATCTTATATATAATTGGTAATTTCTAATTGCAAAGGGGTGCGAGCATAGGAAACAACGACTAGAAACTGAATATTTCTTGAACCCGCCAAATCGACGATCCGCCAAAGAAATTCTAAGAAATGGAAAGTATGGAAAGCAGACAGATGGGATTCAAAATGGGGTGACAATAGATCCACAGAAGACGTCAGGACCCGATGGTTAAATTGTATTTCTCAGAAGTTTTCAGTGAAAAATGTATACCACGGAAGGGGTCATGATAGGTAGACTATAATACGGAAGAGCGTATGATATGAGTCTGGTTGTAAATTTGTATATCGCATAAGTGAGGGTATTGTTCGTAGTTCATGGAACAATAGAAGTCCAATCTAGACCACACCTACCGGGAATTCGCGGTCGAAGAAGTGTCTGGGTATGGAATTTCACATCTGTAACAAATTTGTATATTGCAAAAGTGACGGTATTGTTCGCGGGTCATGGAACAATAGAAGTCGAATCTAGAGCCTGCCTACCGGGAATTCACGGTCGAAGAAGTGTCTGGGTATGGAATGGGGAAGTGATCGATCGGTGTGGTAATATAAGAGCACGAGTGCAAGTGTGAACCCGCAAGTCCATCGACACGCACATCCATACATTTTCGAAAAAATGAATAAGTGACGAGAAAGATAAATTTCAGGGAAAAGAGAAACGGATATTTGGCCAAGTATAGAAGACGAAAAATAAGGACCAATATATTCACATCTGTAACAGATATCCCATTTTCCTGTGATGATATATACTTGGAAAGAAGTGCGAACTTGGCGGGCACAAAAAACAACGACTAGGAATACTATCCACAAGTTTACTTGGTTTTTAGTTGTATGCTTCATCTGTCAATTTGTATATTGCGGAACTCCGAGTCATTTTTTTAGCCAGCCAACCTACAAGTCCAGCTGTCAATTTGTATATTGCACAACTGTGGGTGTTGTTTGTAGGACACAGAACTATAGAGGAAATGCTTTGTCCTTTAATATAGATTATGTGGCGCAAATGTAGTATGGCTCACTTTAGCAGTTTTCCATCCTAAACAATGGAAATCTTGAGCCCACCAGCCCTGAAGCATGTGTGTCAATTTGTATATCGTGGAGCTCCGAATGTTGTTTGGAGGTCACAGAAAAATAGAAGCGCAATGTTGAGCCAGCCAACGCACAAGTCCGCCTGTCAATTTGTATATCACGGAATTGTGGGTGCTACTTGTAGGACAGAGAATAATAGAATGCCAATTTAAAGAAAGGGAAAGCGCTCGGTGTAAATGCGTGAATCCTCCAAGCCACGCAGCAAGGCATTTTTGAAAAAAAAACCGATTAAGTAAACAGGAAGAGAAACTACAGAGGATAAAAGAGTGGCAAAATAGAAAGGTAGAGGGCAGTTTTCGTAAGCGCGAATTGGTTTCAAAGAAGCACCATTTTTGCAAAACCATCATTTTATACTAATTGTCATCAAATGCATTGTTGAAGATTAGATTTTATTGCAAAGTGTGAATGTAAATATGTTCTTGATACATTCTTCCATGACTGTAACATATTAACTTAAGTATTAAACTTCATTTTCTACTAATTTCTAGCAAACGCTTTGTTGAAGATTAGATTTTATTGGAATGTGTGCGTGTAAGTGTGTTCTTGATAGATTCTTCCATGACTATAACATATTAAATTAAGTATTAAACTTCTTGCATTAAGGGTTATTAGCATTAAAAATTAATAACTACATGTCTAGAAACAAGAATGACGATTTTGCTGCAAGATTGTACATTGGTATTGCTATGTTCTATCTGCATTACGAATATAATTGAACATTGGTTTGAAACTGTGTGTAATCCATTTTTTTTTTCATAAAAGGTTGTTGGATTGACACAGTAAATTGTCATATAATTCTTAGATGTTCCATCTTAGAAAAAATAACCTAAGTAAACACAATATCGAAGAACTACAAGACCATCAAACCATGCCAATGAGAACAGGCGTTAAATCTAGAAAAGAACCAGTAACGAAGACTCCAAGGCAAAAATTTTTAATAGAAAATCCTTTAAAAAAAAAACACATCAAATATTGTACATATATTCTTAGAAATTGGACCCTGTTCTTCGGGCCAAAACATTGAACGTATTTGCCACAAACACAGGCACGAGATCCGTAGTACGCAACATCCTTGCAGTTTTCTCCTCGATGAATCATCCTGTGGTAAAATTGATAGTTTTCAGAAGCTTCCCGTGAGGAAGAACACGAAAAAAATTTGCAGGGCAAATAGAATAGCCCTTTACTGAAACTTAGGACACAACTAGAAATGGCCTCTACATAGTTGTAAAAACTTTAGGGACACAGGTTGCAGGTGCAATTCCAGGGGCCCAAATTAGTCCATTATGGGTGGAAGGAGATGACTAGTAGAAATATGCCTTGCAATAGTGAGAGTTCTGGACTTGATTCCCAAATATGTTAATTGTATATCCAGAGAACAGGATAGTAGTCCCGCAAGTCAATAATTTTTTTGCTTGAAATATATCTATGTGAGCATCAACATATAACTTCTTTACAGTGAAAATCTTCCACCCAGAATGGACTAATTTGGACCTCTGGAATTCCTACTTTTGCACTGCAAAGAGGTTATTGCGTTCAGCTTCGGTTTATTTTATGAAATTCCTTTTGGTGTTGTCAGGACCGCCATCAATGAGCCAGGAAGTTCTGCCCATTATGCTTGATTTCAATTTCGACGTAGGAGTGGGAACAGTATCTGCATTGCCATCATCCATTGATGTATCATTGCCCATCAGATCATCTTCTTCTGGCTCAGAATCCATGACATCAACCTCTGCGCCAGCAATCAATGCAACTGGGCAGGTTCTCTGAGCAGGAAGGGTTGCCCTGGAATTCTTTGTCTTGAAATATATCTCTCGGTGTACCAAGGGACCATCTCATTTTTTTCTCCTGGGTGGAGGGATATGAGTAGTAAGAATATTCCCTAGAATAGTGGAACCTCTGGCCATTATGCTTGAATTTGTTTACGATATCTGGACAGAGTTGTTGCCACAAGTTAACGAGAATTTTTTCTTTCTTGAGATGATGTTTGAAATGAAAATTGGGGAGGGATAATATAACCCTCCACAAATTATGGTTTAATGTGTATCAATGGACTATCTCCTCGAGCCTTTCGTTGATCAATGACAATATCTAGGGTTCATGCAGAATAAGTTGTTACCATTAAAGCTCACCAACTGCATATTTAAAAAAAAGTGTGAAGGTCGCGGTGACGATGAAGAGAGATTAAGAATTAGAAATTTCTTAAAGGCACCAACCCGCCGGCGCACAAAAATAGATTTCATCATGTTTGAAATGAATAGTTTGAAAGGATAACATACTTATGTTCAAGTCTTGGTTTAATTCATAGTAATGACAAATCTTCTCTGGCCTTCCGAACATTAATGTCAATCTTAACAGTTCCTGCAGGATGAACTACTAGCATTAAAGATTAATTATTGCATATCTAGAAACAAGTACAAAGGTAGCAGTGATGAAAAATTGCGATGAAGCATTGTACATTTTGTGCACCCGCCAACCTGCGAAACCAATTCGAAGAAATTCCCAAGTATGGAAAGCGGTTGAGTGGGTTACAAAAGAAAAAGGGCATAATATATACCCAGGAGACATGAAAGGCCAGTGGTCATATTGCATCTCAGTGAGAGATATTGGTCATCAATTTGTATGTTGCGGAATTTTGGCTGTTGTTTGTAAGGGAACAACGGAAGCGCAATGGCGAGAGGGAAATTTGTATATTGCTGAACTTCTGGTTATGTATATAAAAGCATGAGACATTGGGGAAAAGGGCCAAGTAAATAGAAAGTGAAAGAATAGGAGATGAAGGGGGATTTGTTTTCTAATTTGTAAATTGCGGAAGTTCGAGTGCTACTTGTAGGCGACGGAACAATGGAAACGCAATGTTAAACCAACCTATGCAGGAACCCACAATTTAAAAAGTTTGTTCAATATGAAATGGGGAAGTAGTTGGTCAGGCTAGCAATATAAAAGTAACAATGGAAATATGAAGACATGAATCTGCCAAATCCCACACCTAGGCATTTTCCGAAAAATGAGTATGTAAAGAAAGGGAAAGTAGAGAGAATAGAGAAACTAGAAATTTTCCGAAAAATGAGTAATACACACTAAATGTGTACTATAAAGTATGAACATGAGATGTTATAGAGGATGTACAGATCTCGCATTCCATACTTAGCCACTTTTTTGATCATGGGTTCTCGGGCTGGCGGGCTCAAAGTTGGGCCTCTATTATTATGTTGCCTACAAATAGCATCCAGAGTTCCACGATATACAAATTGGCAAGCGGACCTGCAGGCTAGCTCGGTCAATATTGCACTCCTTCTGTTTCGTGTCATACAAACAACACTCAGAGTTCCACGATATACAAATTGATAGACAGATTCCAGGGTTGGCGACCTCAAGAGTGTGATTGTTTACTGATGGTAATCCCTATCAACTATTTAACATTATCTAAAAAATTTATTTGCAATACTAAATTATTAATATTAAATATTGATATTGTACAATTTAATTAGACAAGAAGGTTTGTACAATATGAAACGGGGAAGTGGTCGGTTGGGCTAGTGATATAAAAGTAAGTGAAATCTAAATACATGAATCTACCAACTTCCTTACCAAGAAATTTTCCAGAAAAATGAGTAATACATAATATGTACTTTTAGAAAGTACAGACATGAGATTTTATAGAGCATGTACTGATACCGTATTCCATACTTAGGCCAATCTTTGGATCGTGGGTTCTTGAGATGGTGGGCTCAAAATTGGTCCTATATTGTTTTGTGTGCTACAAATAGTACCCAAGAGTTCCATGATATACAAATTGACGGGTGGACTTGCAGGCTAGCTCACTCAACAATGCATTTTTATTGTTCTGTTTCCTTCAAACAACACTCAGAGTTCCTCCATATAAAAATTGGCAGATGGACTCCAGGGCTGGCGGGCTCAAGTTTGCGATTTTTTACGGATGGTGATCCCTATCAACTATCTAACACTACCTAAAAACATTATTTTCAATACTAAAGTATTAATATTAAATATTGATATTGTACAATTTAATTACATAAAATTATTAAAAGATGTTAAATATCTTATTTCAAAGAAAAATCTGCGTATTCAGAAACTTGCGTTCTGAAATTTTTGTATAATATGAAATGGGGAAGAGGTCGGTTGGGTTGGTGATATAAAAAATGGGTGGAAATCTGAACACGTGTATCGCTCAAGTTCCACACCTAGAATTTTTTCCAACAAATGAGTTATACATACTAAATATGTACTTTTATACAGTATGGGCATGAGATTTTATAGAGCATGTATGAAGCCCTCATTCCATACTTAACCACTTTTTGGATCACTGGTTCTCGGGCTGGTGGGATGAAAATTGGGTCTTTGTTGTTCCGTTCCCTACAAATAACATCCATAGTTTCGCGATATACAATTTGACAAGCGAACTTGCGGACTATTTGAATTTTAACGGCCTTGTGTTGATGTAATAACACAATTGGACTTGGGCCAATTTATATTCGTTTATTACAATATCAAACGGAGAAGCGGTCAGTCCGGCTAGTGATATAAAATTAATTGAAATATGAAGCCATGAATCTTCCAACTTCCGCAGCTAGAAGTTTTCTGAAAAACAAGTAATACATACTAAGTATGTAGTCTTATAAGGTATGGAAATGAGGTTTTTATAGAGCATGTATGGATCCCACATTCCATACTTGGCCACTTTTTGGATCATGAGTTCTCAGTCTGGCGGGCTCAAAATTGGGCCTCTATTGCTCTATATCCTACAAATAGCACCCAGATTCCTGCGATATACAAATTGACAGGCGAACTTGCGGACTGGCTTGCTCAACATTGCACTTTTATTGTTCTGTGTCTTCAAAACAACATTCGAAAGAAACGAGTAATACATACTAAATATGTACTCTTATAAACTATGGACATGAAATTTTATAGAGCATGTACGGATCCCTCATTCCAAAGTTAGCCACAATTTCGATCATGGGTTCTTGGGTTGGCGGGCTTAAAATTAGACCTTTGTTGTTTCGTTCCCTGCAAATAGCACCCAGAGTTCTGCGATATACAAATTGACAAGCGGACTTGCCACTATTTCATTTTTAAGGGCCTCGTGTTGATGTGATAACACAATTGGACTTAGGCCATTTTATATTCATTTATTAAAATATCAAACAGGGAAGCGGTCGCTCGAGATGGTGATATTAAAGTAAGTGAAATCTGAAGTCGTGAATTCGCCAACTTTTGCACCTAGAAGTTTTCTGAAAAACGAGTAATACATAGTAAGCATGTACTCTTATAAAGTATGGACATGAGATTTTTATAGAGCATGTATGGATCGCGCATTCCATACTTGGCCACTTTTTGGATCGCGGGTTCTCAGGTTGGCAGGCTCAAAATTGGGCCTCTATTGTTCTGTGCCCTACAAATAGCACCCAAAATTTCATGATATACAAATTGACAAGAGGACTTGCGGCTTGGCTGGCTCAACATTGCACTTCTATTGTTCCATTTCCTCCAAACATCACTCAGAGTTTCACGTTATACAAATTGAAAGATGGAGTCCAAGGCTGGCAGGCTCAGGATTGTCATTGTTTATGGATGCTAATCCCTATAAACTATATAACATGATCTAAAATCATTATTTTCAATACTAAATATTGATATTGCACAATTTAATTAGACAAGAAAGTTTGTACAATTTGAAACAGGGAAGCAGTCGGTCGGGCTAGTGATATTGAAGTAGGTGGAAATCTGAACACGTGCATCCGCCAACTTCCATACCTAGAAATTTTTCGAGAAACGAGCAATACATACTAAACATGTACTTGTATAAAGTATGTACATGAGATTTTATAAAGCATGTATGGATCCCTCATTCCATACTTAGCCACTTTTTGGATCGCGGGTTCTCAGGTTGGCAGGCTCAAAATTGACTCTCTATTGTTTTGTGTCCTACAAATAGCACCCAGAGTTCCATGATATACAAATTGACAGAAGAACTTTCGGGCTCTTTGGCTCAACATTTCACTTCTATTGTCCCATGTCCTCCAAACAACACTCAGAGTTCCGCGACATACAATTGATAGAAGGACTCCAGAACTGGCGGGCTCAAGATTGCGATTGTTTACGAATGGTCATCCTATCTAACATTATTTAAAAACATTATTTTCAAATACTAAGTTATTAATATTAAATATTTATATTGTACAATTTAATTACATAAAATTATCAAAGGATGTTAAATCACTTATTTTAAAAAAAATTAAGGAAACAAAAGATAGTTTTTTAAAATTCTATGACCGCAAGCATAACAACGACCAATTTGAATTTTAAGAGCCTCTTGTTGATATGATAGAAGAATTGCGCTTCAAACAGTATATATTTGTTGATTTGAAATTATTCCAGGAGATTAATTTTACCAAGTTCATCGATTAAAAAAAAAATGTTAAAACAAGCCACATACTACATTTGCCTCACAGCACCATAGAAATTATCAGGCGAATTTGTAGGCTAGCTGGCTAAAAAATTCAATTCTATTGTTCTGTGTCCTCCAAACAACAGTCGGAGTTCCACAATATACAAATTGACAGACGAAGCATACAACCAAGAACCAACTAAACTCCAAACAACCCGCAAGCAAGTTCCTAGAAGCTTCCATAGAGCAAGTCGCATTGACCTTTGCATCAAACAATTTTATATACAAATAAAAGACTTCACTGCATTTGTTTTCTGTTACATCTGGTACATGTTCCTAGTAGAAAATAACCGGGTCCATGAGATATATGGGGCTTGCTACCTTGCTTCCCATTTTTGGACCGAACAATCTTATGCGCATGCAATCCCAAGTAGTTGAGTTTGATGAACATTCATCTGGATGTTGAAGAAATATTACAGAGAAACATGAGTTATTTTTTGTTTCCTTCCAAAGTTTGATATATATATATTTTTTCCCTTCTTCAGCCGATATGAAAAATTGCATTGTCCTCATTAAAGGTGAATTTTTTGTGTATCCGAAGGTCTGGCAACATGTAGAGATTTCTTGCCTTTTTTTGTAGATATGTTTCATACGACAATTCTGCCAACTTAGGAAGCACATTTTGTAACAGAGGCTACCTAACCATATAATGCACGATTGTGTTGCCCATGGTTTGGGTGGCAGCATTGAGGTAATTTCCATATATATATGGACACTTTTCACTGCATCGTAGACAATCAATCGTATCATCACTTATCAAATCGGAGGCAGAAGCAGGAGAGTTGCATTGTGCATATACAGTTTCAAAGGGGGTCGAGTACGCATTAGATGCAACTAAAACACCTTCAACCTGGGAACACGAGTATAGGAATTAATACATTGAACAATATAATACACAACTGCACCTTCCCCCCCCCTTAAAAAAATAAAAATAAATAAAATAGGCCACATAAATTTGTTGAAGGCTATTTGTGTAAGCAAAGTGAGGATGATTTTGTGGATGTATATGCACAAGAGTTGTAGAGCTAGCTAGTTTCTTCATATCCTGTACTATATCTGCTCGCAACTCTGTTACAAACGTTGGGTGGGTTGTCCAAAAGATCCTTTCTCTAACATCCATTTTACTTTTTATATTTTTGAAGAGCATAAGTGGAATCTTCCCTTTATGAAATTTCTTCTCCATTGACGAAAACAAATTTGAATAGGTATCGAACAATTACAGCTGCAACATGGAGCAGTGCAATATTTGTGTAACTTACCTGAGATACATGCACATGCAAAAGTAAAGGACAAAACTAGATATGAAAAAAGATACCATTGCCTTGTCGATGTCTGACTCTCCATCCTTTATATGGAGAATTTGTTGTGAGACAAGTTTTCTCTCTAGTGTTATAGTTGTGCCAATAGTTTTAATTGGGTAAATATCACTTCTTTGTGCAAGTTGGCTGATAGTCGCGTCTGGGATGAAATGATATTCTGAACAAAAAATGATAATTTTTTCCACAACACTTGTTTTGTTGAGCGAAATAATTCGATTACAATCACCACGTTCATATATTGTTTTTTTCAATATATTAAAATTTGTAATGGATATCCCATTACCCGACAATATCATTTCTGCATGTTTCTGGACAAGTTGTGTAGGAATAGTCAGTGTCACTGTCATCATGGCCTCCTTGTTTGTCATGTCAATACGCATAATGGATCTACATTTGTTTTTCTTGTCCAAGTAGGTGCTATAGATGACCATTATTTCCCCGACGAACACTTGTCCATTTTAGCGACTGTTCAAGCCCTCTATTGATAGTACTTTGGGTGTTACAACTCTAGATGTGGTGACAATTTTTGAATAGGAAAATTAAAGTGAATGGTAGTGTGCATTTTTTTTTGTATTCTTCTTTCACTAGCATAAATCCACAAGTACACACATAGCTTCGATGAACTATGGATCCAGAGTTTTGCAATGACACCTCTTAGTCTGCGGAACATGTGGTACATTCAGCGTCTCCCTTGTACTTTTTGACACTTCTTGTGAATTGCAAACCATGTATTGCATATGACATCAACATATTCACCATGCCATAGATGAATATACAACCGAGGATATTTTTTTGGTAAACGTAGTAAGAGCAGAGCATATGCATCTTTACCTTTGGCCTTGTCGGTTTGCTGATGTCTGGGATGACTGACTGCTCATGCCCATGTCACTACTCCAACTTTTTCTGATGCAAGCATGTGCAGATGAACATCAAGACTAAACAAGCATATGCATTGCATACTTTCCATCAGAAGGACTAAATAACCATAAAATTGTATGCATCTAATTTTTTTAACTGGAAAAATGTGTAACAGTAAACAGGGCGTGAGGGTAGGGTACCATGGCCAATATGTATATCGTGGACCCCTGGAATCCAAAGGAGAAATCTTGAACCTGCCAGCCCGGCACCCACAATCGACAAAGTGGGTAACTATGGAATAAGGTAGAAGTGTGACCATAGATGTGAAACCATTAGTCTACCAACCGACGCACCAAGGCATTTTCGGAAAAACCACTAAGCAGATCAATTAGAAAATAAAAGGGATAATAGAAAATGGAAAAAGTAGAAATAGGGAGGGAAGAAAGGGCGATTTCTTCCAAGACTTCGTTTTTAATTCTAATATTATATGCCCACACCCACTTTGTATATTTAATTTACCAACACAGTTGGTACCTTTTAGAAGATTGTACCACAGAACCCTCTACTGTTGCAAAGAACAATTCATCTTCCTGTCCGACCAACCTGTTTTTTTTTAAGGTAGAAACATCGAATATGCAATGGATGAGAAGGCAAGTTAGTATGAAGACAAACATGTAAAAGAAAGAGAAACTGGTCTATTTACCTGCCAAAGAGTCCATCGTCCTCTCCAACCATTGTGTTTGTTTAAATGTAGCAATGCAACAAAAACACAACGGACATGAAGTAGGTTAGTATGCAGGAAGGCATGCAATCAAGATAAGTTATAATGAAGACAAACATGTAAAAGAAAGAGAAACAGGGCTATTCACCCATGAAAGAGTCTATCATCATCTCTAGCCATTTTGTTTGTTTAAATGTAGCAATGCAGTGAAAACACAATGAACATGAAGTAGGTTAGTATGCAGGAAGGCATGTAATGAAGATAAGTTATCATGTAGGAAGGCACGCAACATCTACATACAATAAACTAGGTTAACACATATACAGACAATAAACGAAATACATAACAACACAATATGAAATAATTGTACAAGCATGCACCTTTCTATATCCTCTTCAACCAATGTAGTCAAGACTCCGTCGTTTTCTCCATCTATTCTATTTGTTTGAATGTGGGAACGCACAAAACACAATGAACTTGAATGGAAGCTGGTATGCATCGGAGAAGAGGTAATATGTACATACAATAAAACAGACTCAATGAACAGTCTAAAATATAGGCAGAAACATGAACCTTTGTGCTTCTCCATCCATAGTTGTAAATGTGTAATTTTGTTTTCCCTACTCAAAATATATTAAGAGCCACAAAATATCACGAAATTGCATGGTCGTAGCTAAACGATTTATGGTTTTCCATGAAAAAGTATCCAAATATGCTTCCATCGATGGAAATACATGTTCTTTATCCTCTACACAAACTGATGTGCTCATGATATAAGATTTTGGTTTTCCATGGAAAACTAGCTAGATATGCTTCCAGACATCCAAATATAATTTTGCAGAATCTTTGTTGTACATATCATATCTCAAGTACAAGACAAGTTGTATCGTGGGCACACCAGTCTGGGTAGAGGACAAAGAAAATGTAATGTCATATGGGCACATCTGACGATACATGATTTATAAATGCAACCTGCATATGCTTTATTTTAACAAAAAAATAGCGGATATTGCAATTTCACATGTAATTCTCGAATAATTTTGCATGCAAGTATTTTCTTTCATGCCAGCACTGAAGCACCAGCAAAATCTCACAGCAGAACATATATCAACCTCGATAGACAAGGAAAATAACACAACTGCATGTCGACTCGTGGGTGCAGTGGATGAACACTGTAAAGCGCCCCAAAAACAATAATRATCCAAAAAAAAATAAATCAGCATCAACCATCGACGTTGGACCCCAACCCTGCAAGGCCTAATCAAACAAAAGGAAACAAAAAGTACCAAACCAACGAGAAAACATGAACAAGCCGAACTACAGCCCCAGGGCCGTAAAGCGTAAACCCGAGCCAAACAAACAAAACCAACAACCCCTGAACCAACGAACAAGCAACAACCACCGAACCAGTAAACAACATATATATCTCCAACGATTACGAAATTGCAGCCAAAGCATAGAAGGAACTAGAAACATACGACGAGCATGCCACTAGAAATAAGCACACATT
>JASDQU010103903.1:0-12892 GCA_032191745.1 Picea mariana | reverse complement strand
GTAATTCTCGAATAATTTTGCATGCAAGTATTTTCTTTCATGCCAGCACTGAAGCACCAGCAAAATCTCACAGCAGAACATATATCAACCTCGATAGACAAGGAAAATAACACAACTGCATGTCGACTCGTGGGTGCAGTGGATGAACACTGTAAAGCGCCCCAAAAACAATAATGATCCAAAAAAAAATAAATCAGCATCAACCATCGACGTTGGACCCCAACCCTGCAAGGCCTAATCAAACAAAAGGAAACAAAAAGTACCAAACCAACGAGAAAACATGAACAAGCCGAACTACAGCCCCAGGGCCGTAAAGCGTAAACCCGAGCCAAACAAACAAAACCAACAACCCCTGAACCAACGAACAAGCAACAACCACCGAACCAGTAAACAACATATATATCTCCAACGATTACGAAATTGCAGCCAAAGCATAGAAGGAACTAGAAACATACGACGAGCATGCCACTAGAAATAAGCACACATTCTTACTGGCAAACTGCAAACACTAAACAACAAACAAGGAATAGAAAATGAAACTATGGCATGGAAACTTACTCCGAAACGATGAGAGGCAGAAGCACAGGTCGAATTGTGAACTAAACAACAACAACAAGCAACAACCGACGAACCAACGAAGAAGAAGCACTCACCGAACCAGTAAACAATGTATGTAGCTTCAACGATGACGAAATTGCATTGCAAGGCTAGAAGAAGGATGAAAGATACGATGCTTATTCAATTGGCGGTGGACAACAATATTGTAAAAGATCACTGCAACATTGTATGGAAAATTTCGAGGAAAAATGTACTTCGAGAAGCATATTTAGATAAACATTTAAGTCTGTCAAGTTGTCTTAGGACCTCGCGGTATGCAAACATTGAAGTTGTCAGGCCTGTTGGAGGACCTCGCATCATGTAAACATTTAAGATGTCAAGCCTATTCAAGCACCTCAAAAAAAGTGTCGATACATTTCAATACAAATACATGCGCCAAGGACGTTATAAACTTTGGAATTATCGATCACTATAAATATGATTAGTACAAATAAAAACTTAAGGATATATTCAGCTAGCAGAAATGCTAATACAAACATTCGAACTAATTCTAGCATTAATCCACCTTCAAGCAACACATAGGTAAAATATATGATTCAAAAAGACTGCATACGATAAAGAGTTTGGATATGTTCCCATATAAAACATTGGGAATAGTGAAGCCGACAATAAGACCTCCAATCTCTTATCAATCAGGTCAGTACATATATGGTACTTTTTATTATATAAAAATCTATGTTTTTAGTTCCCTAGCTCCAACAATAGGTATTATGCAAATATTTCTAGTCCAAGGATAAACTAATATGTAGTGAACGAATTATCCATCACTATAGTCCCTCTATGCCTACTGTAGAGACTAATAAATAACCGTCATGAAAAACATTACAATAATAAAAAATAAAAAACAAAAAATTTAAATATATTTTTATTTTAAAAGAAAATAAATAATAATTAAAAAAATATAAAATGAAATATTATTGAATATAATATTAAGCATAAATTAGAATATAATATTAGTATTAAAATAAAATATTAAATACCAAAAAAATAATAATTGTAAAAACCTACACATTCAAACAGAAACACTTTGGCTTCTTACACACTTTAAATATAAAAGCTAGATATCGCTCGTATAGCAGATGTGAGGCGCATCATAGTCGTTACAAAAGTATGATGACCAGAATTATGCTTCGCGTCATTGATACGATATATTATATTCTACTTAATCGAAATTTCCGACACATGAAAATTATTTATTTTATGGCTGGTCGCCTCTATAATTATAGACCTACATTCCCTAAAACTTTAAGTTCAATCTTCTCGAATGAATTGGGACCCACTCGTTTACATGTTTTATGGATGAGAAATATCTACACATCCAAAGTTTTGGACTAATTTTATAAGTTGTAAGTTGTCAAAGAGAATAAAACGTTTTTTTAAAAGCTCATACATCACAAGTCAGCTATAGCCACAGACCTCCCACTGGGGTTTGCCCGTCGGTAAAATGAAGGTTTAGCAAAAGTCGGAATACTCACTAATTGCACCCGCGACGTGGAATTTGTCTTGCGAGAATCTTTCTACCAAATTTCAATAGGAACGGAGATATGAGGAGTCATGCCTGCCGTCAGCCACCTTCCATACTATTCAATTATTTACCTGCCCTTCGCTTCCCATGCCATATTCTTCCAACTTCTGTCAAATCTCCCATGCTATTCCCCATGCCATATTCTTCCAACTTTGTCAAATTTCCCATGCTATTCCCATTCCCATAATTTTCCAACTTCCATCAAATCTCCCATACTTTTATGGGGAAGTATGGCCTCAAAAATAAATTAATATATAATTTAATTAAATTCATGCTTTGTAACACCATGCCAAGCCCAATTGCACATCAAAGATAAGGACATTCATTACTTTATGAAACATTATGAGACAATTAGTCAAAGAAAAGAAAGAAAATGTAATTGAAATGTTTTATTTTATTTTGATTATTTTTTTTCATCTTTTGATTATTTTTGCTTAAAATTTTGTTAAAATTTTAAAATCTATTTATATATTTTTAGAAATGCAATTTCAATAATAAAAGTTACAATTTCACAAAAAATTATCTAACTAGATATTGGTGATAATTATCTAATTTA
Source organism: Picea mariana (assembly GCA_032191745.1). Lineage (NCBI taxonomy): Eukaryota > Viridiplantae > Streptophyta > Pinopsida > Pinales > Pinaceae > Picea > Picea mariana. The sequence continues at coordinate 10,193 of JASDQU010103903.1, read as the reverse complement.
AAAATAGAATATTTAAACTTCTTAATAAATAAAATGGAAATCTAAAACTAATTGTTTGAATTTATATCATTTTAAAGGGAAAGAATATTTAAAATACTTTATATAATTGTCTAATTTTAATAGAAAAGAAGATTTAAAATATTTTATATAATTATAAAACTACTTTTATCTTCCTTGGTTTTTAATCCAAAAATAAAACTAATGACTGATGGGTTAATTTAAGTATTACACCTAGAATGATAGATTAATTGAAGACCAATTCCAAATACATACCAACATCTTACACATCCTACAACTAAACCAAATTCATGATATTAACCTCCATACTTTTGTTCCAATAACCATTCTTTATAATAATTTGTATTCATATATGCCAAAATGAATCATCTTTTTGTGTTAAGCATTTTCTTCAAGATGTTCAAATATATTGGTTAATAGCAATAAAATAGTGAGGGCCTAGGCTATTCGTTGAGACTTATCATTTAGACAAGAATCAAAATACACCCTTCCATGACTTATACAATGTATCATCAGTGGGGACCATTCATAGGCATCAATCTCTTCAAACTCCTCTCGTTTCAAAGGTATGGCCTTAAGAATAAATAAATATATACTAGAACTTGGACAAGGATGTCAAGTCAGATGTGGGTGTAAACAATAATTGATAAGGTATTGTTTAATGCTAATCTATATTTGGATTGCAATAGAGATAGTTAGATAAGGTAGATGATATGCAGAATCAACATAACATATCAGAATTGAAACTAATTTTTAAGGGTGAATTCATGATGTTTACCTGAAATGTGAATCTAAGTGTGGACTAAACTGGAGATTATGCATTCCTTGTTTATATATCTCCACTAAAATACAGTTCCACCACCCTCATGATTGCCATCTCTTACAACTACTTGCATCATGTAGGTAAATCAAGATTTAGAAAAAATGTAATAGTAGAGGCTTCTTGTATGATTGTATCGAGTAAGAATGGAGTCTGTCCTCTTTTACATCGCCGTAATAGTGAACAATCCTCTATCAGGGCCTAACCCTGTCCTATTGTTGTGCGTATGCGAGTTACAATTTAGTCCAAGAGTATTCTCGATTTTCTCTGCATGTTCTCCATGAAATATGGTTTGTATGGCAAGTTCTAGAGAGGTTAGACTCTAGAGATGAGTTACTCTGCTACTACTGCAGTCGTGTCGCTGCTCAATTGTTCAAAAGCCTCAAATTTGATCCACTTGAAGACATGTACAACTCCACACTTAATTGCATTAAGGCTAATGCAGTATTACAATTAATTGCATTCAGACCACTGCAGTATTTGGATGGGAATGTTTTCACTGGTGGCTCTGGTGGGTGGCTCCGTGCAATTCCTCATAGACCAATAGTCGTTCTTTCTCTTTAGCATATTCCTTATGCCATGTGAAGGATGGAAAAATGTCGAGTCTAGCAGGATCGAGAAGAATCTTGTATGGTACATGAGATTCGGGACTTTAATAACGTTTTGTAAAATTTATTGAACGTCATAAATACGTTCAAGGGAATTGGTTTCTTGTTCGGAGTGACGTTAATACGAATCATATGACCGTAAATGATCGGCAAAATTTCTTATGATGGACGTCAAATTCCAACGCTGATTCCAACAATTTCTAAACTTTCAAAATAGATACTCGCTTGTTTTTGGCATCCTATGCTCCTAAAGTGTACATATTGGTTTCTTGTAAATTCAAATTTTGACCAATTTAAATTTAGTGGATAACTTTTAATATATAAATTTATTAGATCAAACTTGGAATTTTTATAGGAATCAAATTAAATTGATGATTCATGTAATGGTAAGAATTTGACGGTTCATGTAATGGTGGCACTTCATGAAACAATGGTATCAAATTTGGAATTGTGATAGCAATCAAAAGAATTTGATGGTTCATGTAATGGTGGTAATTTGGTAGTTCGTATAACAATGGTAGTAGTTATGTTGAAGATCATATATTTCTACGTAGCTTTGAAACACATATGCAAGTTTTGTAAGCCCAATGTGGGAAGATTGTAATATTTACCTCGAAGTAATAAGAATATCAATACCTTTCCCCGTGAATGTTTCCTTGATATATTGTCAAGGTTTTACCATGTTAATCCATGTCTTTTCGAATGCTATTTTGTTATCTTGTTTTACCCTTTTCATTATTTCTTTGTAACTAATTTTTGTTGCAATTTATATTTATGTGGGTTCACGTTTCCAACAAGTTGTACCGGAACTGAGGTTAGGGGGTGTGAGGCAAGCACTACCTAAGAAACGTTGAAGAAAGAATTGTGTGAAGGAGACATTGTTTCCTGGTGAAGATAGAGTCGTAGAACCATGTGAAGGAGATGATATCACATATCTGTGTGACTAATGATTTGATTGTCATTAGCGGTGGTTTTGAAAGCTAGGCACGTCATGATTTTTGGCCCAGATGATGCTCGATTTAGCGGAATGCTGAAAAATGATGGAAATCGACCGAAGTCTCCCCATTTGATTCAATTAAGCGGATATGTTCAATTTCAATGACATCCATGATGGTATTCATGTGTTGCTAGAACCCTTGTCGATTTCTCTTACACCCTAAGCATGCCTTAGAAACATTAATGATTTACAAGAATGTATCGATGATTGGAGTGCATCCTGGAAGAGATATAAATGTATATAGATCATTATAGGTCATTGCTTGGAACATAGAGTGGCTAGGAATGAATTCGCTGAAGCGATTATGTTAGAGTTTTGGGTTTGTTCCACAACATCAAATAGAAAAGGTTTTGAATGCAAAGTTTAAGGTGGAGAAGTTCAACGGGAAGAATAACTTTGAGTTGTGGAACCTCAAGATGCACGATCTGTTGGTGCAACAAGGAATGCAGAAGGTGTTTGCAAGAAATACAAAGAAACATGTAGGAATGATTGATGAGGATTGGGAAGATATGGATACAAGATCTCTCAGTACCATTCGGTTGTGTTTGGGAGATGATGTTTTTTTCAATATTGTTGGAGAGGAAACAACAATGGGATTATGAAGTAGAATGGAGAGCCTTTACATGACAAATCCTTAACAAACCAAATCTATTTGAAGAGGCAATTGTAAAATTTACAAATGAAAGAAGGTACCAAAATTGTTGATCTTTTATATATTTTCAATACTCTTATATTCCAATTAACTAGGATATGTGTAAAAATCAAACATGAAGACAAGGAAGTCATGTTATTATGCTCATTTCCTGAAACTTGGGACCACTTAGTCACTTCTATTAGTTTTAGCACAATAGACAATCTTGATTCTGATTTTGTTGTGGGATCTTTGCTGTTTGAGGAGGTACAAAAGAAATCTAGTACAAAAACCTCCAAACCATAAACAATGGTGGTTAGGGGTTGATCCAAAGAAAAAGGGGGGAATTAGATAAGTACGACTAGATCTAATTCAAAAGGAAAAAATGGTAAGATAAAATGATGGTATTGCAATAAATAAGGGCGTCTCAAGAAAGATTGTTGGAAGAGGCAAGATTCCAAGTATGAATCTGTAAAGGAAGCAAATATGGTCGTGTTATGTTTAGGTATGGTTGACAAAGTTTTATCATTTTGTAATAACTCTCTATATCATGAGGAATGATTATTATATTTTGGTGCTTTGCATCACATGTGTCCACAAAGGAGTTGGTTTTCTTGGTTTTCTTCTTACCAAGCTATTGATGTCGGCATTTTTTTTATGGGAAACAATGTTTCTTGTAAGACTATTGGGATTATGAACATTAATATTAAAATGGTTTATGGTATTGTAAGGACAATGATAGAGGTAATACATGTACCATAACTAAAAAAGAACTTAATTTCCATCGTAGATTATAAATTTACAATTCAAGGTGGAGCACTGAAGGTGTCCAAGGGAGTTTTGGTGGTAATGAAGGCTATAAATATTGGGAACCTTTACAAGATGTAAGGGAGTACTCAAATAAATGAAGTAATGATGGTATTTGAGGAAGAAAATGAATCTACTCATTTATGGCATCAACAATTGGGCCATATGAGAAATAAAGGGATAAAGGTACTGATAAATTGTAAGTTACTTCCAGATTTGAAATCTTTGATTTTGAATTTCTACAAGCAATTTGTTTTTGGAAAGTAGTGTAGAATTTTTTTTAAAACAAGTAGTCATACAAGTAAGGGTGTTCTATATTTTATCCATTTAGATCTTTGGGGGACACCCCCTATAGTTTCTTTTGCAGGATCATCATACTTTGTGACATTTATAGATGATAATTCTAGAAAGGTGTGAGTCTGTATTCTTAAAAGAAAAGTTGATGTGTTTAATTTATTTAATAAATTTAGTGATTTGGTTGAAAAAAAAATGGCAAGTCAACCCTGTGTTTAAGAACATATAATGGAGTTGAGTTCACATCTTTGGAATTTGAAAATCATTACAAGGAAGCTCGGATCAAAAACCATAAAACCATAATTTACACTCAACAAATGGTATGGTTGAATGCATGAACAAGACTCTTCTAGAGAGAAAGATGAGCATGCTTAATTATTCCAAGTCGCAACAGGAGTTATGGGGAAAAATAGTCACTACAACTTCCTATCTGGTAAATCGGTCACCATCAACTGCAATAGATTGTAAGAACCATGAAGATGTATGGATAGGTCATTCTTGTGATTACTGGGATATGAAATTTTTTGGTTTTTATGCTTATTCTCTTATTTCTAAAAATCAATGTTCTAAGTTGGACCCTAGATCAAAGAAACATATATATGTTGGTTATGGTGATTGAGTTAGGGGATACAAATTGTAGGATTCTACTACCCACCAAACCATCATTAACAAATATGTAGTGTTTGATGTATCCCCTCTCATATAATAAGACATAGTAGAAGCTAAAATGATACATGAACATGTACCACAAAATCAACAAATTTAGTTGGAAACTCAACCATCTACAAAAAACAAGGATCAGAAAGAATATTCTAAAGAAGTAGACGAGGATGCATAAAATATATAGAAAACGTGGAAATTCCACAACCAACTCTAAGGAGATATACATGGGTCAGAAATATTCCTAAGAGGTGTGAAGATTATATTTCATATATTTCTTTGATTTCTAATGATGGGGAACTTTTTGGTTATTAGGAAGCAATGGATGTTATTGAAAGTTGTTGGAATATTCACTAATGCTGGGAAGGGGAGGTGAATTAGTATTATGCACTTTTTACCATTTTTAACCACAACATGTAAACATTAAGTTATCAAAAAATTATCACTTATGATGACATTGAATATATCATAAACATATAACCACATAAACATAATACACACACGTTTTACATGCAAACCCAAATGGGAGAAAACCACAGAACAATTTTTAATATAAATCTTGAATATTACATCCACAGGAAGCACCAACTTCGAAGATTCTCCAGCACCAACTTGAAGGAGGCTCCAACCCCCTATTTTATAGGCTCAAGCCTAAAGGAAGCAACAAATCCATGGATTCTCGAGCTCCAACTGAAAGGAGGATCCAAACCCCTATTTTACATGCTCCAACCCGAACGAAGCTCCAACTCCCTAGATTCTCCAAATCCGACTGGAAGGAAGCTCCACGCCCCTCATTTATAGGCTCTGAAATAAAGGAATCTACAAATCCATAGATTCTCCAGCTTCAACTTGAAGGAGGCTCCAACCCCCTTTCCTTTCCCCTTCCTTCCTCCTGAAAATATAAATGAGAGAATTAACCTATCACTGTTACTCTCACTGATATGATACATCATCATCATCAAAACTTATACAACCCCGATAACCACATAAAACGTATGCCAGGATCTCCAAGAATAATCTCCAAATCATGTGCTCAAAATCACCATGATATACATCAAACCATGTGTCAAGATAGGCCTCAAGAATGTACCAAAATATCCAACATATGTCTCTAAGTATATGCCAACAACTCCAAGATATGCCTCAAGAATATACCAAAATCTCCAAGATACAATCCTCAATACATATAGAAAACATACCTTTTATTCTACAAAACCCTAGTGCATCAAATCTCGAATCACCAAACCTTCCTTGAATTCGGCATCAACATGAGGGAACATTCTTCATAACCTTTCCTCAGCCTCACGGGACTAGACTGGGCAACGAGCGAGGCCTCGCGTTATGAGTATTATAAAACTAGAGGGGGCCTCACGAGACACCCTATACTTGACATGGGGGTTACCTCAGATAGCGTTTCCTGAAAATCCTTCTCACATCTGCAATTCTGAGAACTTCATTCTTCAAATGATTTTGTTACTTCATTTGCACCAAGAGATCATGAGTTTTCTTGATAATCAAATGAGAGGTTCTTGATGGGTATTTATTTCCTTCCAAGTACCTCCTTTACTTGTCTTTAGGGATGAACTATAGCTTATTATTTGTAATGTAATACACTTGTTTCCCCCAACTTGTAATTAATCATTAATTATGATCACCATGCTATGGCATGGGAACAATGTAAATGCATTATTGTTTGAATTGCCAACAATGGATTATGGGGGTGAAGATTTGAAGAAATGACCATGATATCACTCAAGGGAAGAAATGGGAAAATTATGGAGAGGGTTCATTATGTCCAATGACCCAAATTTCTCCTTGTTGAAATGATACGCCTCATCCTGACCCCCAAGGAAAAATCAGTTAATAAGAAAAGGAGTGGTGGTGGAACCAACAACCTCCCCCATGAATGGAAGCATGGTATGGTTGAGGAGATAGGAGGGTGTCAGCCCAAAGTACCACAGAGTCCTGCAAACCCAGAATGACATGAGTTTCCTTATGACATAAGGAACAAGACAGGTCCATAACGATCCCAAGGGGGGAATATAGGTGAAGGAGATGAGAGAAGACACATGGTAAGGGAGAATGCGTGAGGCTCTCCAACTGAGAAGAGGAACGGAAAGATCGATAAGTTGTTCTAGTTACTGGAGAGAACAAGAGAAAATATATCTGAGGACTAACAAAAGAGCGTGAATTGAGTAGAAGACTGTGAGATTGATGCTGAGGAGGCATCTGATAAACCTTGCAGACACTGTGGCTAAGAAGGAATCCCTGAGAAACTGCGAAATTTCCCTAGTGATATCATGGCTTGGCACGGGGGTGACCACAATGCTAAGAGTGAATTCCTCTGAGCCTATGGTTGGGTGAAAATGCTGACACCCACAGTCACTTCATTGGCTACAATATGAAATAATAAGTATTCTCATATCCTATATATTTGAAGTGTAACTGTGAATTAAAGTTGGATACCCTATAAATATTTCAGTTATGTGCAAGTTTTCTTGATAATTAGACTATGTCCCTTTATCTTTGCTTGATCATGTATTTAAGAAAGTAATGAGCTATATGGTTTGTGCACGTAAATGCTTGAGCCCTGTATTGGCTCAAGTTTAAGAAAATGAACTGTGAGTTCATCGACCTTGGGTATAGTTTCCCATATGCATGTCAACACTCCCAACTGTTTTGAATCTCTTGAGAGAAGTAGTATGTTAAGCTCAGGGGAAATATCACAAAGCATGCGCCAGTGCCTAAGTATTTTAGAACTGATGAAGCTCAGGAAGGATAACAATATTTAAGTCTTGAAAAGGAAGATCATTTCATTTGGAATATCCAAGGTCTGTCATGACTGTTGGATTTGGAGAAGGAGCATAGGTGTTAACTCCTCGACTCCTTCAGTCTTCGCAAGTTTGGCAAACTTGGGTATTCGTCGTGAGAGAGATGGATCCTCTGAACTCTCGAAGTCTGAAGCGAATCAATACCTTCCATCAGAAGAGATATGTGTCTCCAGATCCCATGATTCAGAGAGTGACACTTTGGAAGTTTTGAGTCGTTTTGTTAATGGGAAGATGAAATCCTGAATGCCAAATTCCCAAAGTGACGAGAGTCGTAGATCTATGGATCTACATGGCCAAATCTCAACAGTGAGATCTGAGGGATGTTAGAAGGCTATCAGTTCAGAGTGACGTGACCCAGTGACATCATCTAGGGTGATTTGGACCCACGATCAACATTCCATGTGTCACCTGAATTCGGGTGTTTCGCAGACCCTATAGGTCCATTAACACGTGAAAAGTGTAACCCACTGAAGGGGCCACATGTCCTATCTGCCTTGTCATGTGTCATCTCTGGAAATTACCTTTCCAGAGACTTGGCATTCTGGGGGATTTGAGGTGTGGTGTATCGATAAGCTCTGAAGTCATGAATTAACAAGAGCCATCGATCTGAAGGAACTTTAAGACCACTCGTGACCGTTGGATTGACTCTATCGTCAAATTGTCTTTGACCTACTCTAGGAGTAAGGAGAGGATTACACCATGAAACCCTAAACACCAAAGTTGTGAAGCAATGGAGGCCATAGATCTCGAGGTCTACGTGGACGCATCTTGATCGTGATATCGGAGGGTTTGGAAGGTTGTTAGTCTGAGGTGACGTGGCGTGCTGATGTCACCCAGGGTGACATGGACTCATGATTAACGTGCCACATGTCTCCAATATATGGACATTTTACAGACCTGTTATTCATATTACAGCATGAAACGTGTCACCCCCTAATGAGGACACATGTCACCTTTGTCCCTCACCATGTGTCAGCCTTGGGTTCGTTGTTAAGCTCTAATATTGGCTCATTACCCCTTAATTGGGGAATATTAGATTAGTAATGTTATTTTATTTATGTCGGCTTTAGGCCATTAGTTGTAATTTAGATTAGTAATGTTATTTTATTTATGTTGGCTTTAGGCCATTAGTTGTAATTATACCTCCTAGTCTCCTATATATACCAAGGAGACATTTTCATTTTGAATCATCTTGTACTTGAACATTTAAGTGGGGTAAAAGGAGGTTTCCCCGTCGAAGAGGTTTATTATCTGAAATTATCTCTTTTTCAAGGGGTTGAGTACTTTTTATGAGGTTTTTCTATGCTATATTGATATTTGGTTCCTAACATATGGTATCAGAGCTCAAGGTCTTGGGGTTTTTCTGCTACATATGAGACACCATGGCATTTTCGCTATAACTGTTTTTCTACAATGTTTCAGAAGGAACGACGTAGAGGATATTTATAAGACGGATCAAGGTACGCTGGGTTCAAAATTCATCTCCTGAGGCCTTATACTTTCGGAGATACAGCCTGTACAAGATAGGGTTCTTGAATCATACTGAAATGAGTCATTGTGGTATTTTTGCTATAAATTTTTTTTTGTAATGTTTCAGACCCTGAACTATAGAGGCCATTTACAGAAATTAGTAATGTATCTATGGTAAATATTTTATCTTCTGTTTCATCTAAAATTTGTAGATACACCCTATTCAAGATAGGGTATCTGACTAGTCCTATTGACTAGTCTCAAGAAGGTGTTCCAGGTAAAACAATCATAACTTTTTCCTAGAGTATCCAAATTGAGTGGGACTAGTTGCATTGGATCGTGGATAGTCTGTAGTATTGTGGATGTGAGTTTCAGAATTTTATATCAATTATTTTGTGCGGAGCATGCTATACAATTGAGACCTCCTGGAAAGGCCAAAAATCAACAAGTTGTGGGGAAGTTACCATAAATTCCACTTGGCACATCCAATTTTGATTAGACCTGTGGCATTGCAGAGAAGAAATATCAGAGAACTACATAAAAGAAAGTTCCATACCCAAAAGGGACGAAAATTAGGAGATACTACAGAAGAAATATTATCTAGCAGAACCACCTCAAAATCAAGGTTCAAAAGTGACACTTGGCCAACATGCCACCCAAAAAGGTAACTTCTACACCAACTAAGCCTCCAGAAAATCTTAATTGGACTCTTGATGAAGGTGAATAAATGTGTAGGGACATAAATGATTTACAAAATAAGATAGTTACAAAAGATGAACTACAAGAGATGATGGAGGGTTTAAAAGGGGAGATCATGGAAGTATTGAAAATTTTCATAACAGAGAAGACACCTGAAAGTGAAAGTGCATCCCATGAAATTCATGATGTGGACACAAGGAAGGTGAATCAAGAATGGAGAAACTCCAAATTTGGTTTGAAGACCAACCACGTTCCTAAGATTGACATGAGGAAGTTTGATGGCAAAGACCCAATCACATGGATACTTCAGATGGAGCAATTCTTTGATCTCCATAATGTGCCACATACACAAAAGGTA
>JASDQU010103902.1:111291-129060 GCA_032191745.1 Picea mariana | reverse complement strand
CCTTGATTTAGAGGAATCTTGTGTTCGATTATGGTGGTATCATAAGTCCTTAATTCATCATAAGACCAGGTAAAAATGTCTTTATATTGTTTGAGTAAATTTGCATATTTTCTTTTCATTTCAGGAGGAAGGTATTTAGAAATTTTTTACCAGCTAGGAGTCTCTCTAGTGCCTATGTCACAATCTTCAACCTCTTCAGGTTCAGGCTGTAAGGTAGACTTTAACGAATTGTCATCATGATCAAATAATATCTCCAAAGGAATTAAACCCTTAGGGATATGATTATTTTTTATCACTAACATGCGATGATTTGCGATCTTGTCTCAGAACTCCTGAGGGTTTTCCCCTTCTTGCATGATCCAAACAGGGTCATTCTGATTTTCTTGGTCAATATGTGTTTCAGCAAAGTCGTCCACCATTTCTAGGAATTGTTTGATTTGTTCATCATCTTTGAACACCTACCAGTGTTGTATGTTGTTTGGTATTGAGGGTATGTGGCTCATTTCTATGTTATACTTCAGTTTGAAAACAATAGGAGGTACAAACATTGAGGCCTCTTTGGCTAATGAATCTGCCTACTGATTTTTTGTTCTGGGAATGTAGTGAACATTAACCAATGAGAAAAAAATTGAATCCAATCCCAGGAACAATTTTTGTAAGACCGCAACCTCGGGTGTTTTCCCTGGTACTGCCTATTTATTTATTTTACAATTAATTCCGCATCACCATAAACTTCCAAGTTTTTAATATTCAACTTCCTGGCAGCCTCTAATCATAAGACAAGGGCTTCATATTCGCACACATTATTGGTATAATTAATGTCCTATTGGAACCTGTAAAAAAAAGGGATAATAAACTCATTCCTGGGTGCCACAAACAACACTCCATCTCCTGCTCCTTCATAGGACAAAGCACCATCGAAACACATTTTCCAAACTTCAGTACTATATACATCTTTATTTGTTTTTTCTATCTTTTCTTTTTCAGTACAATTTTTTTCTATACATTCATCTATATCGTCATCAATCGATAAAATACAATTTCCTAAATCTTGATCTACAACATAAACAGGGTAATTATTCGGGTTATGTGGATCACTTACTATATATGCCAACCTTGTTTCTCTATACAGGTAGGTGAACTGTCAGTCGGAGATCAGGATTGTAGTGTATGTCATGTCTAGTTGCAGAGATCCTCCAAGCTTAGCGCCCCAAGATCTGGATAAAACAATATCGTACTTTGGAGGAATATCAACAATGACCACATCCATCAAAACACTTTTTACAGGAATATGTGTAGTATTGACCACTAAATATTTAATCATACCCATACATTTAAATTTTCGTGAATCAAAAGAATACAAATCTTCGTATGGTCTGGTAATTTCGAGACCAAGTCTATCCATAATAGCTTTGGGCATCACATTGTGGGAAGCTTGAGAATCCAATATGCAATTATGGAGTAGATGATCATGCAAAATTAGTGTAATGTAAAAGGGAGCGACAGTATCTCTGGAACCTTCAAAATGTGGACCAAATATTATATTCGGTTTGTCATTTTCTAAATTGATAACATCGGCTTGACTTTCAATATCTGAAAAATTTATCATTTTGGAAATTTGTTTTCTGTATGTAGGGTTTTTTGCCAGTTTGACCAAAGGTACAGGGATATTGATATTATTAATATCGTTTTCTAGATTAAAATTTCTCGTTGTCTTATCAATCTCTCTAGTTTGGATATCTATCTCCTTTTTTTCTGACTTGTTGGCTTGTGTTGCTTTCTTTTCAACTATTTTTATTTCTGTAGTCTGTATCTCAGTTGTTTTTGTTTTGGCATTCTGTGAGTCAACTCCTTTTATTTTGGCAGTCTATGTTTCAGTCTATTCTAGAGCTAGCTCATATGTTTCACCTCTCGGCAATATTTTCTTCGGTTGGGCAGTTGCTATATTTTTACTTCTATGCTTTAAATTATATGTTCGTTGTAGATCGGCCATTATATTATCGGCGATTCCTTGATAAGCAAAATCTTATGAGGTATTTATGTCATCATCGTTATTAAACATGTGTTCTGCCTTTAAAGACCTTTCATAATATTTCCTTGTCAAATGAGGTTGTTGACAATCATCACCAAGATTATTCATATCTTCCTCTAATTCCTCAAATTCTTGCATGTCATCTCCTCCTAAAAAAATTTGTTTTTAAAGGGGCCTGAATCTTTTGATCTTCGTTTTTAATCTGCCTTTGTTGTATTTGAGGGTTAGGGTTTCTCCTGAAATCTTTTCTAGCGAACTGATCTGCTTTAGATTGATCTAGTTCCATATTTGAAATCTTGTTTGATAGTTCTTTAATTATTTTTTCCATATCATCCATTTTATCTTCTGAAGACCTCCCAGATCTAGAGGGTCCTGCTTGTTCTCTAAATCATCTGGTTTATTTATTTCTTGTTTCGACTTTATTTTTTAATTTTCTAGATGCCATCATATTTGACTCAATCTCTACAACATCATCTTGCATTCTAGTGAGATCAGTATCTCTCCTTTCTCTCAATAATAGAGAAAAATCGGGCTCAAAGGCTTCGACGAAAGTTACTTTTGCTGCGGGTTGGGAAGGTTTAACTTCAGTTGGGATCTTGTTGTATAATTTATTAAATATTTGAGTGAATTCAAGATTTGTTTCTGAGTTATTATTTCTCAAAGCTCCAAACTTGGTTAAATAATAAATATGATCTTTTCTTTCTCCCCATTGTCTAAGAAAGGCGCTTTCTAACTCGTCATATGATCCTATTGAACCTGTCGTCAGACCTCAGAACCAAGTTCTTACATGTCCTTCGAAATTTTGGACTAACAATCATGAATAGAAATCTTCATGCTTGAGGCCAATAATATCGACGAATTTATCAAATAAATTTGTGTGTTTAGTCGCGGTTAAGTCTCCTTCTCCTGTAAACTTTGGCATATTTTTCATATAGTTTTTCGATAGGTCGTGGAGGGGAACTGGGAGGACCAAAGGATCATATATAGCAGCTACTTTAGCAAATATTCTATGGGGTGGGGGCAGCCCTTTACCACATCCTCCTCCTCCTGCACCATGTCCTCCTCCACCCCTGGCACCTCCTCTGACACCACCTTCAGCACTGCCTCCAGCACCTCCTCCACCTGCACCACCTCCTCCGATAGAAGCCATTGACAGTCTAGGGGATAAAACTTGGAGATTGTGGAGAGGGTTTTCAAAGATGTGAAGTGACCTTTTGGCTACTTCGGGGTGCAGTAAAAGGAGGTCTAGGAACTACCCGTCAAGAGAGAGAAAAACTGAATAGGGAGGAAATGAGAGACGAGGGTTGGGTTCTTCAGACTTGCAAGATGTGTAAACAGGGGAACCAGTGGGATTCGAATCAAAGTGTATAATATATTCTTCAAAACTTTGGGAAGTTGGAAACTTTTCTTCGGGAAATGATGGAATATCAATCGAAGCAGGTATCGAGATGGGATCTTTGCCTTTATTGGTAAAGGAGCTAGTTTAATCAGTTTTGGTCTTTATCTTGGATAAAGCCAACCTGGTGTTTAAGATTTTGGCTTCAATTCTATCAACCAACATTTCTCTGAAAAGGATTTGGGTGGAAACTTCTTGCGAAGTTAACGGTTCAAGTGGAAATTTATCATTAGATTGTGTGAGTTTAGGTTGGTAAACTTTACTTGTGGACGTAGTGGTTTGGTTAAGGTATCCCCTTGGTTTCAAAAACTTTTCAAGGTCGGAAACGGGCGTGGTCTGCTCACCATATGGGTTTTGTCTGGTATTCCTTCGACCGGATGCCATCTTATCAATTGAGTCGCCAAGTGAAAAAATAAAAACTAAGCCTTATAATGTATTCAATCTCTGTTCACTATCAAAGAGAGAAATGTACAGTGTCATTCTCCCAGGGAAAAATAACTTTGTTTCTCCATCCTCGGAAACGGCACCAAAAATATGTTGTTTCTGAGTTTGTACTTAAGGCTCAAAGCACAATGTCACGCATCGGGAAATGAGGAAAGTTTAAAAGTTTGCTTTTTTGTCTCAGTTATGTGAGAAAAATTCCTTAAATTGAATTAATAGTATGATAGCTCAGAGGTCATTTTTCGTGTCTAAGTTAAATTTGAAAATATTGGATGTAATGAGAGAAAAACATAAAGTTGTTAGACAAAGAAAGGCATCAAATACAGAAGAATCTTACTTTGTTACAGAAGAAGAAAATAGATAATATAACCTTTAAATGAAGCTTAAAAGGTAGCGATCTAATTAATTCATAGGTCTTGTATCTACTAACAGTAAATACAAAGGAAAATTTGTTTGTTATTAGATAACTAAATGAAACATAACCATAGTAGATGTTGTACTAAATTGCGATCAGGCATTCATCAAGGAAATATATGAAAAATGCTAGAATGTGGAAAGACAGAAGAACATATAACTCAAAAGGGTGAAATGTGGAATCTTTGGTCTGCACTTGTATTAATTCTCAATGAGCTTAGTTTCTCTATTAAAACTGGCAAGAAGCAGCCCTTGGTCATTCTTTCGAATATGTATTTATACAAAAGTTCTCAACCTCAAACAGTTGGAATTCCTCTATCTTCAGAATAATTAAAATTACAAAATATGGAAAATTGAAAATCTTCATTTGTAATCTTCTTGATCTTCTCGTTATGATGACATGAACGTTTTCCTTTCCTGTCTTCTATCTCCAAAATATATAATGTACACAGATTGTATTCATTTGTTTCCAGAGGTACTACCTTTTGCCTGCTCAATACATTTGATGCACCTGCCCACAAATTCGGCTACCAACCCGAAAGACCCTATTAAGTTATTAGCCTCAAAAATGTATAATTTCTTTTCCAGCTAAGGCAATCTCTCTTCTATCTGTCTATCCTCTGAAATAATAGACTACAGTTGTAGATTAGTCTTCACTAGCAATCTATCTAATTGAGCAATATCAACCTGTTTTATCTGTGATATTTCAGCTTGTTCTTCTATCATATTTGTTTTATTGTCAAGCTGATGTTTGGCTATATTAATATGAACCATTGTTCCAAAACTATCTTCTTTATCGAAGCCTAATAATTCTTTGTTAAGTGAACAAAAAAATTATTCGCAAGATTCTTTCAATTCCTTGGCCATTTTCCTACCTTCGGCTATGTTTGACTCCCAATTCTGTAGTATAATATCACCTCTAGTTTTCTCTGAAATACACAACCCAGATTCCATATCTCTACCTTCTTTTGTTGATAATATAACCGCTTCTTGGAAAGTAGTTCGGGCAACGATAGCCTATCTCTCTCTTAAAACAATATTACTTAATGCTCCATCCATCACCTGAGAATGATTTTGGACAATTTTTAATTTAGAGAGCGGGATTTTTCGATCTATTTCCAGTTTCTTTAGCACCTCCAATGCCTGATCTTGAAACAATTCTATATCCACAACCATTTTCTCAGTGGAACTGACCTTGTCTTGCAATTGTTTTATCAACTCACCTTGCTGGATAGTTTGTCTTTCACTCACTTTCATATTCTTATGCATCTCGTCAAGACTGGACTTGAGCATTTGGATTTCTTGTTTATCACTAGCTCTAGCATGTTCCAGTCCTTTATTGACTTCTTCTCTAGCCTTCTTTTTTGCATTCCTTATTTGATTTTGCAACTGACTTATCATCTGATTTCTCTTCTTCAATATTTATTTTAGGTTATCAACTGAGAATAGGTTAATTGTTGCAAAAGCTCCCAAAGAGTCGGCTACCTCTGTAGCAAAATCTTCATCTTCCAAACTCTATCCATCCAACAATACTCTGTGGTTTTTTACCATTGCACCCTCTTTCTAGTGCATTTCTTTCTTCACCATAGCTTTCCTTTTCTTACTGAAAAAGAAATCACAGGGAGGCATCTCTTCAATAGAAATGGGTGTGAGATCTCCTATAAGTATTACCTCTGTATTGGGGTTTCCTCTAGTGGACTGTAACGGCGTGACAATCTGAATGGGGTTCTCGATTTCTGTGGATAATTGTCTTCTGGTTTCATTTGTAGTTGATTTATTTGGTGAAGACAGTGGCCTATATTCTCCTTGATTTGTTAATGTTTCTGGTTGATATTTGGCATGGTCATCGGATACCTCTCTTGTCGGGATATCCTTTTTCTAAGTCGAGATCTCGGACTTCTCTGAGTTTTCTGGGGCTTCTTGTTTGCTAGAGCTTCTGAATTCTAGATTTTGGGTCTTTGTTTGTTGTGCAGCAAGAGCCATCGGGTTTTCCCCTTGTAATACTTTCGGAAAACTACTTCTTCAGTGTTTTTGGAAGTTGTAAAAATAAACCATTTTATCAGGTGATAGGGCTCGAACTCGGCTCGGAACTTCTTTGTAAGACCTCACCCCTTGGAACGCTTCGTCTTTAGGGGATTATTCATGTTCATACTTTTTAAGATTACAACTGGCCATATGGTTACCCATAACCTTCTGCAGGGCGTGCTTCTTAAATTCAATGTTAACCAGCTTTATTTATTCTAATGTCGCAGCTTCCACTATGGAGTGGCCGAAATCCAATAAAGAAAATACACCAATCTGTAAGGGAAAATATGGCCATAACTTTTTATGCACGGCTTTTAGTTCTTTGCTAATCCCGTCGAGTACAGCTTGGCGTGTGACCTCATGGAACATCAATCGGTCTGGTAAAAATTGCGGTAAAACATATGGGGGAACTGAACAACCAAACACTCTGATGTAAGAGAAGTTCTCCTCCATATACCAATCTACCACTTTATCCAGGTTAGCCACAACTATATCTGAAATTCTAGGAAGTGGGTGACCAAAAATATCAATGTGCATCAACACCGCTACCCAATTACATATTTCATAAAAGAAATATTTTGCCTTGTCTTCCCAGAGTTTTGAATGATAAATATGAATTGGTTCTACGCTATCTGAAGTCTAGCTCCAGCCCATTAGCAGGAAAGGCGTCATGAAATAGATGGCGTCCATAATACAAGCTGACATAAAAAATGAAGTTGATTGCCCCTTGGCTTTCTTTGCCTGGTATTCTATAATTTCACTGGCCAGACTGTCCGACAATATCTTGGCCCAGTTGAAATAATAACATTCTGCCACTGTGTGTATAATGTGTACCCATGGTAGAAAGAAATGGGTTGTGTTCTCTTTTCCATACAGTTTGCACAACATCATGGCTATATACATGAAATTTGGTTGCAATGATGAGATTGAGTATATGCTATGAGAATCAGCTCTGAACTTTTCGGGGCGTGTGCACCAATCCTTGATCAAATCTGAAAGATTTTTCCCATATTGATCACACTCCTTCTTGCTAAAATTCTCTAGAAAACTGGTATTATAAGTGAAGTTTGATGTTGGAGACAGCTTATACATCACCTGTATGTGTTTCGGCTGAAATGACCCAACAAACACCTTCTGAGAATTGAAAATCGTTCTAGTTGGGACATCTACATGTTCTAGTGCCCATTTAATCATGTCATTGTAGGGTAAAAGACTCAACCTTGTTGCTACCTTATGCATCTCTGCATGAGCAATAGTCTTGTATTTGATAGACAATTCTTCCTTTTCATTGTTGCTTGAATCATCAGGGAAGTTTACCAGCTCGTACTGTAGGATGTTGAATGCATTCGTCCAGGTTTTAATTGTGTTTATACTTCTAGGTGAGGTATCAGAGATAACCTCTGAACTCTGGCCTAAACCCTCACTAGTTGCTTTAGCTACTTTTCATGGTGGCATGGTAGCAATTCTAAAAATAAAACGTGTTATCTGTCACATAAAACACACAGGAGTGAGTATCTCGATAAGCAATCTCTGTGAAAACGAGAATGTAATTCAAAAAATGAAAAAATCGTCTTTGCCTTAAGTGTATCAATCTGCATAGACCTTTTCTGACAACGCATTTAATTCCTTCATTCAAAATATTTGGGTGATAAAGAAGGATCTTATTTGAAATCATTTCCCTAAATCAACTATTAATGTCATTAATGGTCGATATTTTGTGATCTGGGAAAAGCGTAGAGATCATTTGAATTTACCCGCATTTCAAACCAACGTAAATTTTTCAAGAGATAAGACTGTTTATGGTATTAATAAATCAAGCTTTATCATGTTAATTAATCATGCTTAGCCTTAATCCATTTCAGGGTTTGGAGTCCCGGGCGATCTTATTTCCTTTTAAGTTATGATCCCCGAATCACGAGATCGTGATCTTATCAATTTAATATTAATCAAGTTTAACCTTTTAATTAATCATGATTAGTTAAGGGTTTCGTGACTTCGTGTATCGGGATTTCAAGTTTTCATTCAAGACAGGATTCTCGAAACATGAAATTGCGATATAATTTAATTATCATTAATAATTATTAATCATTTAATTAACTCGGTTTAATTTTAAGCTAGTTTTGCAATTTTGTATATCGGGACTTTGGTGGCCACTCGAGGCAGGATCCCCAAATCGCGAAGTTGTGATGTGATTAGTTAGTACTAATCGCTTTCACCGCCTTAATTAAGATGGATTAAAACTTATCGTAGTTTCATGATTTTTCATGTCGGGACATTGAGAGTCTTTATATGTTGGACTGTTAGGTCTGTGAAACCCTGAAACCCAATATTTTGAAGATTGTTTTTAGCGATTTGACCCTTTAACTAGTGGGTGGCTCCATAACTTTCAAGAACTTAGGATCCTTGTATCAAATGGAATACCTCATCAATGGTGATATCCAAGTGCGTGTTTGTCTTTATTTAATGATAATTAAACCTATTTAATTCTAAAGCTTAGAAAAAATAAATGTTTCAACATAGGCTCCATCTAGGGATCTCATCTCCCTGCGGGACGAGAAGAACAGTAGACCAAGTGCCTTTATTGGGTAAATGGAGTCATTGTATCATTTTTTTGAAACACATTCGGAAAGAGGGCACACAGAAGGACTTAATATTTCATCCTTATTTTTGAAAACTTTGAAAACTTCATCATTCATTGATCTCGAGTTTAGGCTTATGAATGGCTCCCCTTTCTTGAAACTAACCTCAGATTTGTTTAAGATAATCAAAACAACCTTAATCATTATAGCAGTATCCATTCGATTTTGTTCGCATCAACGTAAGGTAATTTCAGTGTTTTTAGTTAGGGATTCATGTGTTAGCTTATAATGTAAATCTAGTCAAAAAAGAACTAGTTACCAAAGTACATTGTAATTCATGTATAATAGCCTTGCAGATATTGTAGACATTGCTTCACTGTCAGCGAGCTTGTTCAGTAGCCCAGTGAAATTATCTAATTTCCCACATTGAATTTCCTTTCACCACTTCAATTAGTAAGTTTGCATTTAAATTTTGAGATGAGGGAAATCATTTAATGAATTTCCTTTCATCATCTCTTTTTTTGGACTAGATGGGGGAAATCATTTAATGAATTTCCTTTCACCATTTGTCTTATAATTTTTTGAAACATGAAGTGAGGGAAATCAATTTGTACACAGTATACCAGGGATGATATCTTCTTATAATTTAGCAACAGAGGTATGCTAACTCACTTTGATTACTCTGGCCTAATCCTCCTTTGACCTTCAAAACACCTTTGCCTACAGGGAAATTTCCATGGGGAGTTTTGATTTTCCAGGGACTTTCCTTGAGATAAACTAATCAGTTTAAACCTGTTAGAAGGACTAAGAGAGCCAGGATTAGCCTAGACATACTTTTCCTTCCATTAAAGTTAGAGGAATCATAAGAATTTTTTACCTATTCTCGTTTTTTTTTTTAAGATTTGTTTGTCGGTTTTCAGAGCTAAGGTGAAATCCTTTCTCCTCTATGAATACCATGGGATGATATCAAGAATCACACGAAAATACAACCTTTGAAAATAGGCGGGGGAAAAGACTGAGGGTTTCAGATGTTTTGTTATAAGTACGGTCACTCCTGTGCAAATTTTGTACTCGATTCCTGAAACTTTTCTTTTAGGTCTTCTTATTGCTCTTTTTTATTACAAGCTTTATTTTTATTTTTATTTAATTTATTTTTTTATCCAGAGAAAACTCTTGACAATTAAAACGTAATTTTCATTTCTCTGGTTATAGATTATGTGATGATATTCGTACATATGAGACCTATGTCATACTAAGTTATACTTCTTTGAAAATTTAGAAAGGGCAGAATCTCATACCTTAGATTTACTCTTATATTTTCAACCAAGTAAACTATTTATTTGTCACCTGTTTCGAGAGAAAGTCAATATTCTGATGCATATAGGTCGATTCTTGCAGTCTTTTGTCTCTCAACTATCGGCAAGTATTTTGCGTGAAAGCAATATAAAGAATGTCATAAATTTACACACACCAAAACTCTCTATGCTCCTTATTTTTATATTTTTTGTTTCTATGAAATCAACTAGCCTGGTTTTATTTTCAGTGGAAGTAAAACTTACCAAAAGAGTGAAAACCCGTAAATGAAACTAAGAAAACAAACCAATATGTACAGTGAGAGTTTGGAAACTGATTATTGCATAAAATGATTCAGGTAACGCCCGTTGATAGGGGCGTTGAGGATTTTTCCACCCAGATTTTCTAGCAGAAACGAGTTTTTTCCTTCAGTAGTTGTGACTTTAAATGGTCCGCACCAAATATGGTCGAATTTGTCGTGATTTCCTAAGTCTTCTTTCCTAGCATCCCACTTTAAAACTAAGTCACCAGGGATAAAATCCCTATCTTTATCTTTTTGGTCAAATGGGGATTTCATGTTATCCTGATACTTCTAAAGTTTCTCATCTACTTCAACCCTATTCTGTTGGGCTTCGATCAGTTGATTTATTCTTCTCGTAACATGATTTGGCTCTTCCTTTTCATCTTGCCAAAGTTTCATTACAGGCAGAGCCATGTTTATGGGTAGTACCACATCAGTCTTGTACACCATTTGAAACAGGGACATCCCGATCGACTTCTTGGTGCCTATTCGATTTGCCCACAAAGCATATTTCAAATGCACATGTCAAGCTTTCTTATTTTTGTTCAACACTTTATTAATTATGGTGATCAAGATTTTGTTTGATGATTCATCTAATCCATTGCCTTGAGGATAGTACGTTGTGGAATGGCCCAGTAAAATATTGTACTTTTGGCAAAAACTGACCATAGCCATAGATTTGAATGCCTATGCATTATCTGTAACTAGTTTCAAGGAAAGCCAAATCTAGATAAAATGTTTTCCTCCAAGAAATTTATCACCACTGAATCTATAGCGTTTCTGGTTGGAATATCTTCTACCCATTTGGTGAAATAATCTGGAGCGATCAAGATCCATTTTTGTTGCGCGCTAGAGTGTGGATTGATTTCACCAATAAAATATAGCCCCCATTGTTGAAATGGGGCTTATGTTTTAACTGGTACCAAAGGTAATGCGGGAAGCTTTTGTTTGCTCGAAAATAATTGACAAGGGTTATAGGCTCTGACTTTAGCACTTACATCAGCGAACAACTTAGGCCAATAATATCCTGCTCTTAGGATTTTATAGGCCATAGCTCTCGATGCGTGATGTCCTCCACACACTCCTTCGTGAAATTCATTTATGACCATTTCTGTTTCAGATTCTACCAAGCAGCTTAGTAAAAATCCCAGAGGATCCTTCCAATACAATCTGTTATCCATGATACAATATTTTATTGCGTGAAATTTCAGCGTTCTGGTTTTAGAAAGAGTTATATCTTCTAGGCATTGCAGAGTCAAAAGGTAAGAGACTATATCTTTATACCAAATAGAAGAAGAGAACTTCTCCTCAATTTGAGTTGTAGGTATTTGATCGTCGAATTCGTCTATGTCCAGAAATTCTTCGCACTCTTGCAGGCTATTTATTCCAAGCGCTCTGAAATTAGATTCAGCTAGTAGCTTAGACAAACCCTTTCCTTTGACGATATTTGTTGGTTTCACCTCTAGATCGAATTATTGAATTTTAGCAAGCCATCGGCCCTCTTTCCGTCACTATCAAGTTGCACCAGTATATCTTTAACTGAACTAGTGGGTACATATGAAATCAAATTAGAATGTAATACATAGGTCCTGAAACCTTTTAAGGCCTTCACCATTGCATATGCCTGCTTTTCCATTATGTTGTATTTCAACTATGCGTCTCTAAGGATTTTCCTGAAAAATGTTATTGGGTGTTTGAACCCCTCTTTGTTCTTCTGTAGGAGTACTGCAGAAATTGTGTGTTCGGATGCGAATGAGAAAATTAAGAATTCCTTCAAATAATCTGGGCTTGCCAGCACTCGTGCTTCACCTATGACCTTCTTGATGCATTCAAACGATGTTTTGGCTTCGGCCATCCATTTAACCTCGTTTTTTTTTTAAGCATATCTGTAATCAATTTCACGATTTTAGCAAAGTTTGGGATAAATCTTCTCAAAAAATTGATCTTTCCTAAAAATGACTAAATTTCTTTTCTATTTCTAGGAATATTGATAGTATCTATAGCTTCAACCCTTTTCAGGTCGATTTTAATTTTTTTTCGAGATACAATGTGGCCCAAGAGTTTAGCTTCCTGCATTGAAAATGAGATTTCTTTGGATTTAAAGACAAACCGAATTTGTGACATTTCTCAAACATGTGTTTCAGATGTATTAGATGCTCTGCATCAGATTTAGAAAATACAGTTAGATCATCAAGATAAATGACAATGAACTTATCTCTTTCGCCGACAAAGGCGATTTCCATATCTCGTTGGAAGGTGGCACCTGCGCTCATCAGACCAAATGGCATTTTGTCATACATAAAGGTATCCCATGGGGTGGTGAGTGCAGTTTTTTTCTCTATCATCCTTATGGACTAGGATTTGATAATAGCCCGAAAATTCGTCGATCATAGACATTATATTTTCTCCGACCACTTTTTCCAATACATGATCCATTTTAGGTAATGGGTAATTATGTTTGAGTGATGATTTATTTAAATTTCTGAAGTCTACGCACAGTCTAATTTCGTCGCTTTTCTTCTTGACTGGGACCAGGTTGGCTACCCACTCTGAATACCTAAGTGGTACACTGATTTTAGCATCCAAAGTCTTCTTTACTTCCTTTTCTATCACAAGAAATATTATGGGATTTATTTGTCTAAGCTTTTGTCTGAATGGTTTAACGCCTTACTTTAGAGGAATCTTGTGTTCGATTACGGTGGTATCATAAGTCCTTAATTCATCATAAGACCAGGTAAAAATGTCTTTATACTGTTTGAGTAACTCTGCATATTTTCTTTTTGTTTCAAGAGGAAGGTATTTAGATATTTTTACCAGCTTAGGAGTCTCTTTAGTGCCTATGTCACAATCTTCAACCTCTTCAGGTTCAAGCTGTAAGGTAGACTTTAATGGAATGTCATCACAATAAAATAATATCTCCAAAGGAATTAAACCCTTAGGGATCTGATTATTTTTTATCACTAACATGCGATGATTTGTGATCTTATCTCAGAACTCCTGAGGGTCTTCCCCTTCCTACATGATCCAAACAGGTTCATTCTGATTTTCTTGGTCAATATGCGTTTCAGCAAAGTCGTCCACCATTTCTATGAATTGTTTCATTTTTTCATCATCTTCCAACACCTACCAGTGTTGTATGTTGTTTGGTCTTGAGGGTTTGTGCCTCATTTCTATGTTATACTTCAATTTGAAAATAGAAGGAGGTACAAACTTAGAGGCCTCTTTGGCTAATGAATCTGCCTGTTGATTTTCTGTTCTGGGAATGTAGTGAACATTAACCGATGAGAAAAAAATTTGAATCAGATCCCAGGAACAATTTTTGTAAGACTGCAACCTCGGGTGTTTGGCTTGGTACTGTCAATTTATCTATTTTACGATTAATTTCACATCACCATAAACTTCCAAGTTTTTAATATTTAACTTCCTGGCAGCCTCTAATCCTAAGACAAGGGCTTCATATTCGCACACACTATTGGTATAATCAATGTCCCATTGGAACCTGTAAGAAAAAGGGATAATAAACTCGTTCCCAGGTGCCACAAACAACACTCCATCTCCTGCTCCTTCCCATGACAAAGCACCATCGAAATACATTTTCCAAACTCCGATACTATATACATATTTATTTGTTTTTTCTATATTTTATTTTTCAATACAATTTTTTTCTATACATTCATCTATATCGTCATCAGTCGATAAAATACAATTTCCTAAATCCTGATCTGTGGCATAAACAGGGTAATTATTCGGGTTATGTGGATCACTTACTGTATATGCCAGCCTTGTTTCTTTGTACAGGCGGGTGAAATTTCCGCCGAAGATTGGGATTGTAGTGTATGTCATGTCGAGTTGCAGAGATCCTCCAAGCTTAGCGCCCAAAGATCTGGATAAAAGCATATCGTACTTTGGAGGAATATCAACAATGACCACATCCATCAGAACACTTTTTACAGGAATATGTGCAATATTGACCACTAAATATTTAATCATACCCATACATTTAACTTTTCGTGAATCAAAAGAATACAAATCTTCGTATGGTCTGGTAATTTCGAGACCAAGTCTATCCATAATAGCTTTGGGCATCACAATGTGCAAAGCTCGAGAATCCAACATGCAATTATGGAGCATATGATAATGCACAGTTAGTGAAATGTAAAATGGAGCGACAGTATCTCTAGCACCTTCAAAATGTGGACCAAATATTATATTCGGTTTGTCATTTTCTAAATTGATAACATCGACCTGACTTTCAATATCTGAAAATTTTATCATTTTGGCAATTTGTTTTCTATATGTAGGGTTTTTTTCCAGTTCGACCAGAGGTATAGGGATCTTGATCTTATTAATCTCATTTTCTAGATTAAAATTTCTCGTTGTCTTATTAGTCTCTCTGGTTTGGATATCTATCTCCTTTTTTTCTGACTTGTTGGCTTGTGTTGCTTTCTTTTCAGTTGTTTTTATTTCTGCAGTCTGTATCTCAATTGTTTTTGTTTTGGCATTATATGAGTCAACTCCTTTTATTTTGGTGGTTTTTGTTTCAGTTTCTTCTGGAGCTGGCTCATATGTTTCACCTCTCGGCAATATTTTCTTTGATTGGGAAGTTGCTATATTTTTACTTCTAGGCTTTAAATTATACGTTCGTTGTAGCTCGACCATTATATTATCGACAATTCCTCGATAAGTAGAATCTTCTAAGGCATTTATGTCATCATAGTTATTAGACATGTGCTCTGCCTTTAAAGACCTTTCATAATATTTCCTCGTCAAATGAGGTTGTTGACAATCATCGCCAAGATTATTCATATCTTCCTCTAATTCCTCAAATTCTTGCATGTCCTCTCCTTCTAAAAATTTTTTTTTTTTAAAGGGGGGCTAAATATTTTTATCTTCGTTTTTAATCTACCTTTGTTGTATTTGAGGGTTAGGGTTTCTCCTGAAATATTTTCTAGCGAACTAATCCACTTTAGATTGATCTAGTTCCATCTTTGAAATCTTTTTTGATAGTTCCTTAATTATTTTTTCCATATCATCCATTTTATATTCTGAGGACCTCCCAGATCCGGAGGGTCCTGCTTGTTCTCTAAATCGTCTAGTTTCTTTATTTCCCGTAGTGACTTTAGTTTTTTTTCCAAATGCCATCATATTTGACTCAATCTCTACAGCATCTTCTTGCATTCTAGTGAGATCGATAGCTCTCCTTTCTCTCAATAACAAAGCAAAATCGGGCTCGAAGGATCCAGCGAAAGTTACTTATGCTGTGGGTTGGGAAGGTTTAACTTCAGTTGGGATCTTGTTGTATAATTTATTAAATATTTGAGTGAATTCGAGAACGATTTTTGAGTTCTTATTTATCAAATCTCCAAACTTGGTTAAATAATAAATATGATATTTTCTTTCTCCCCATTGTCTGAGAAAGGCACTTTCTAACTCGTCATATGATCCTATTGAACCTGCCGATAGTTCTCGGAACCAGGTTCTTACCTGTCCTTCAAAAGTTTGGACTAACAATCATGAATAGACATCTTCATGCTTGAGGCCGAGAATATCGGCGAATTGATCAAAGAAATTTATATGTTTAGTCGCTGTTAAGTCTCCTTCTCCTGTAAACTTTGGCAGATTTTTCATATAGTTTTTTGGTAGGTCGTGGAGTGGAACTGGGAGGACCAAAGGATCATATCTAGTAGCTACTTTAGCAAATATTCTAGGGGATGGGGGTGTCCCTTGACCACATCCTCCTCCTCCTTCACCATGACCTCCTCCACCCCCAGTACCTCCTCTGGCACCACCTCCAACACCTCCTCCTTCTGCACCACCTCCTCTAACAATAGCCATTGAAAATCTAGTGGACAAAACTTGGATATTGTAGAGAGGGTTTTCAAAGATGTGAAGCGACCTTTAGGCTACTTCAGGGTGCATTAAAAGGGGGTCTGGGAACTGACCGTTAGGAGAGAGAAAAAATGAAAAGGGAGGAAACGAGAGATGAGGGTTGGGTTCTTCAGACTTGCAAGATATGTAAACAGGGGAACCAGCGGGAGTCGAATTAGAATGTATAATATATTCTTCGAAACTTCAGGAAGTTGGAAACTTTTCTTCGGGAACTGATGGAATATCAATCGAAGAAGGTATCGAGATGGGTTCTTTGCCTTTATTGGTAAGGTAGTTTAATCGGTTTTGGTCTTTATCTCAGATAAAACCAACCTAGAATTTAAGATTTTAGCTTCAATTCTATCAACCAATGTTTCTCTGAAAAGGATTTGGGTGGAAATGTCTTGTGGAGTTAACGGTTCAAGTGGAAACTTAGAATTAGACTATGTGAGTTTAGGTTGGTAAACTTTGCTTGTGGATGCAGTGGTTTGCTCAAGTTATCCCCTTGGTTTCAAAAACTTTTCAAGGTTGGAAATGGGCGTGGTCTGCTCACCATCTGGGTTTTGTTCGGTATTCCTTTGACCAGATGCCAGCTTATTAATTGTGGAGTCGCCAAGTGAAAAAATAAAAAATAAGCCTTGTAATGTATTCAATATTTGTTCACTATCAAAGAGAAAAACTTACAGTGTCATTCTCCCAGGGAAAAATAGTTTTGTTTCCGTCCCCTACAACGGCAATAAAAATATGTTGTTTTTGAGTTTGTACTTAAGGCTCAAAGAACAATGTCAGGCATCAGGAAATGAGGAAAGTTTAAAAGTTTGTTTTTTCTGTCTTAGTTATGTGAGAAAAATGCCTTAAATTGAATTAATAGTATGACAACTCAGAGGTCGTTTTTCGTTTCTGAGTTAAATTTGAAAATATTGGATGTAATGAGAAAAAAACATAAAGCTGTTAGACAAAGAAAGGAATCAAATACAGAAGAATCTTACTTTGTTACAGAAGAATAAAATAGATAATAAAACCTTTAAATGAATCTTAAAATGTAGCGATCTAATTAATTCACATGTCTTGTATCTACTAACAGTAAATACAGAGGAAAAACTATTTGTTATTAGATAACTAAATGAAACATAACCACAGTAGATGTTATACTAAATTGTGATCAAGCATTCATCAAGGAAATATATGAAAAATGATAGAATGTAGAAAGACAGAAGAACACAAAACTCAAAAGGGAAAAATGTGGAATCTCTGGTCTGCACTTGTTCATACTTTTTAAGATTCCAACTGGCCATATGGTTACCCACAACCTTCTACAGGTCGTGCTTCTTAAATTCAATGTTAACCAGCTTTATTTCTTCTAATGTCGCAGCTTCCACTCTGGAGTGGACGAAATCCAATAAAGTAAATACACCAATCT
>JASDQU010103902.1:86584-111233 GCA_032191745.1 Picea mariana | reverse complement strand
ATAATTAAAATTACAAAATATGGAAAACTGAAATGCTTCATTTGCAATCTTCTTGATCTTCTCATTATGTTGACATGAACGCTTTCCTTTCCTATATTCTAGCTCCAAAATAGATAATGTACACAGATTGTATTCATTTATTTCCAGAGGTACTACCTTTTCCCTGCTCAATACATTTGATGCACATGCCCACAAAATAGGCTACCAACCCGGAAGACCCTGTTAAGTTATTAGCCTCAAAAATGTATAATTTCTTTTCCAGCTAAGGAAATATCTCTTCTATCCATCAATCCTCTAAAATAATAGACTGTAGTTGTAGATTAGGTTTCACTAGCCATCTATCTATTTGAGCAATATCAACCTGTTTTATCTGTGATATTTCAGCTTGTTCTTCTTTCATATTTGTTATATTGTCAAGCTGATGTTTGGCTATATTAATCTGACCCAATGTTCTAGAACTATCTTTTTTATTGAAGCCTAATAATTCTTTGTTATGTGAACAAAAAAATTGTTTGCAAGATTCTTTCAATTCCTTAGCCATTTTCCTACCTTCGGCTATGTTTGACTCCCAAGTCTTTAGTATAATATCACATCTAGTTTGCTCTGAAATAGAAAACCCAGATGCCATAGCTCTTCCTTCTTTTGCTGATGATATAATCGCTTCTTGGAAAGTAGTTCAGGAAACAATAGCCTCTCTCTCTCTCTCTTAAAACAATATTACTTAATGCTTCATCCATCACCTGAGAATGATTTTGGACGATTTTTACTTTAGAGAGTAGGCTTTTTTGAGCTATTTCCAGTTTCTTTAGCACCTCCAACGCTTGAGTTTTAAATAGTGTTATATCCACAACCATTTTCTCAATGGAACTGACCTTGTCTTGCAATTGTTTTATCAACTCATCTTGTTGGATAGTGAGTCTTTCTCTCACTTGCATATTATTATGCTTCTCATCAAGACTGGACTTGAGCATTTGGATTGCTTGTTTATAACTATCTCTAGCATGTTCCAGTCCTTTATTGACTTTTTCTCTGACATTCTTTTCTGCATTCCTTATTTGATTTTTCAACTAACTTATCATTTGATTTCTCTTCTTCAGTCTTTCTTTTAGGTTATCGACTGAGAATAGGTTAGTTGTTGCAAAATCTCCCAAA
The DNA here is from genome assembly GCA_032191745.1 of Picea mariana. Taxonomy (NCBI): domain Eukaryota; kingdom Viridiplantae; phylum Streptophyta; class Pinopsida; order Pinales; family Pinaceae; genus Picea; species Picea mariana. Next base: position 110,081 of record JASDQU010103902.1, on the reverse strand, counting down.
GAGTCGGCTACCTATGTAGAAAACTCTTCATCTTCCAAACTCTATCCATCCAACAATACTCTGTGTTTTTTGACCATTTCACCCTCTTTCTAGTGCATTTCTTTCTTCACCATGACTTTCCTTTTCTTACTAAAAAAGAAATCGGAGGGAGATATCTCTTCAATAGAAATGGGCGTGATATCTCCTCTGAGTATTACCTTTGTATTGGGGTTTCCTCTAGTGGACTGTAACGGCATGACACTCTGAATGGGGTTGTCGATTTCTGTGGATAATTGTTTTTCGGCTTCATTTGTAGTTGATTTATTTGGTGAAGACAATGGCCTATATTCTCCTTGCTTTGTTAATGTTTCTAGTTGATCTTTGGCTTGGTCATCAGATACCTCTGTCGTCGGGAGATCCTTTTTCTGAGTCGAGATCTTGGACTTCTCTGATTTTTCTGGGGCTTCTTGTTTGCTAGAGCGTCTGACTTCTAGATTCTGGGTCTCTGTCTGATGTGTAGTAGGAGCCATCGGGTTTTCCCCTTGTAATACTTTCGGAAGACTACTTCCTCGGTGTTTTTGGAAGTTGTAAAAATCAACCATTTTATCTACTGATAGGGCTCGAACTCAGCTCATAACTTCTTGGTAAGAAATCACCCCTCGGGACACTTCGTCCTGAGGGGATTCTTCATGTTCATACTTTTTAAGATTGCAACTGGTCATATGGTTACCCACAACCTTCTGCGGGGCGTGCTTCTTAAATTCAAAGTTTCCCAACTTTATTTCTTCTAATGTCGCAGCTTCCACTCTAGAGTGGCCAAAATCCAATAAAGAAAATACACCAATATGTAAGGGAAATGATGGCCATACCTTTTTTCTGTATGGCTTTGAGTTCTTTTCTAATCCCACCGAGTATAGTTTGGTGTGTGACCTTGTGGCACACCAGTCGGTCTGGTAAAAATTGTGGTAAAGTGTATGGGGGAACTGAAACACCGAACACTCTGATGTAAGAGAAGTGCTCCTCAATATACCAGTCTGCCACTTTATCCAAGTTAGCCACAAATGTATCTGAAATTCTAGGAGGTTGGTAACCAAAACTAGCAATGTGCATCGGCACCGCTACCCAATTACATATTTCATAAAAGAAATCTTTCGCCTTGTCTTCCTAGAGTTTTGAATGATAAATATGAATTGGTTCGATGTTATCTGGAGTCCAACTCCAGCCCATTAGAAGGAAATGCGTCATGAAACAGATGGTGTCCATAATATAAGCTAACATAAAAAATGAAGTTGATTTCCCCTTGGATTTATTTGCCTGGTATTCTGTAATTTCATTGGTTAGACTGTCCGACAATATCTTGGCCTAGTCAAAATAATAACCTTCTGCCACTGTGTGTATAATGGGTACCCATGGTAGAAAGAAATGGGTTGTGTGAACTCTTTTCCATACAGCCTGCACATCATCATGGCTATATACATGAAATGTGGTGGCAACGATGAGATTGAGTATATGTCGTGAGAATCATCTCTGAACTTTTCGCGGCGTGAGCACCAATCCTTGATCAAATCTAAAATATTTTTCCCATATTGATCACACTCCTTCTTGCTGAAATTCTCTAGAAAACTGGTATTGTAAGAGTTTGATGTTGGAGACAGCTTATACATCACCTGTATGTGTTCCGGCCGAAATGACCCAACAACCACCTTCTGAGAATTGAAAATAGTTCTAGTTGGGACATCTACATGACCTAGTGCCCATTTAATCATGTCATTGTATGGTAAAAGACTCGGCCTTGTTGCTACCTTATGCATCTCTGCCTGAGAAATAGTATTGTATTTGATAGACAAGTCTTCCTTTTCATTGTTTCTTGAATCATTAGGGCAGTTTACCATCTCATATTGTAGGATATTGAATACGTTCGTCTAGGTTTTAACTGTGCTTATACTTCTGGGTGAGGTATCAGAGATAACCTATGAACTCTGGCCTGAACCCTCACTAGTCGCTTTAACTGCTTTTCGTGGCGGCATGGTAGTAGTTCTAAAAAGAAAACCTTCTATTTGTCAAAGAAAACACACAGGACTGAGTATCTTGTTAAGCAAGCTCTGTGAAAACGAGAATGTAATTCAGAAAATAAAAAAATCATCTTTACCTTAAGTGCTCAGTCTGCATAGACCTTTTCTGACAACACGTTTAATTCCTTCATTCAAAATATTTGGGCGATAAAGCATGATCTTATTTGAAATCATTTACCTAAATCAGCTATTAATTTCACTAATGGTCAATATTTCATGATCTGGGAAAAGTGTAGAGATCATTTGAATTTACCCGCATTTCAAACCAACGTAAATTTTTCAGGAGATAAGATTGTTTAAAGTGTTAATAAATCAAGCTTTATCCTGTTAATTAATCATGCTTAACCTTAATCCATTTCGGGGTTAGGAGTCCCAGGCAATCTTATTTCATTTTAAGTTATGATCCCCGAATCGCGAGATTGTGATTTGATCAATTTAATATTAAATGTGTTTAACCTTTTAATTAATCACGATTAGTTAAGGGTTTCGTGACTTCGGGTATCGGGATTTCAAGTTGTCGTTCAAGACAGGATTCCCAAAACGTGAAACTGTGATATGATTTAATTATCGTTAATCATTATTAATCATTTAATTAACCCGATTTAATTTTAATCTAGTTTCGCAATTTCGTATATTGGGACTTTGGTGGTCGCTCGAGGCAGGATCCCTGAATCGCGAAGTCGCGATGTGATTAGTTAGTACTAATCACTTTTACCGCCTTAATTAACATGGCTTAAAACTTATTGTATTTTGGCGATTTCGCATGTCGGGACATTGAGAGTCTTTATATGTTGGACTGTTAGGTATGTGAAATCCCAAAACCCGATATTTTGAAGATTTTTTTTAGAGATTTGACCCTTTACATGAAATTATTCTGCGTGAAAGTAATATGAAGAATGTCATAAATTTACACCAACCAAAACTCTGTGTGTTACTTATTTTTATATTTTTTTTCTATGAAATCAACTAGCCTGGTTTTATTTTCAGTGGAAGTAAAACTTACTGAAAGAGTGAAAAACCGTAAATCAAACTAAGAAAAGAAACCAGTATGTACATTGAGAGTTTGGAAACTGATAATTTCATAAAATTCTTCAGGTAACGCCCGTTGATAGGGGCGTTGAGGATTTTTCCATCCAGAGTTTCTAGCAGAAATAAGTTTTTTCCTTCAGCATTTGTGACTTTAAACGGTCTGCACCATATATGGTCAAATTTGTCGTGATTTCTTGAGTCTTCTTTCCTAGCATCCCACTTTAAAACCAAGTCACCAAGGATAAAATCTCGATCTTTATATTTTTGGTCAAATAGGGATTTCATGTTATCCTAATACTTCTGAAGTTTCTCATCTACTTTAGCGCTATTCTGTTGGGCTTTGATCAGTTGATTTATTCTTCTGGTAACATGATTTGGCTCTTCCTTTTCATCTTGCCAAAGTTTCATTCCAAGAAGATCCAGGTTTATGGCTAGTACAACATCAGTCCCGTACACCATTTGAAACTGGGACATCCCGATCGACTTCTTGGTGCCTATTCGATTCGCCCACAAAGCATATTTAAAATGCACATGCCAGGCTTTCTTATTTTCATTCAGCACTTTCTTAATTATGGTGATCAAGCTTTTGTTTGATGATTCAGCTAATCCGTTGCCTTGAGGATAGTACGTTGTGGAATGGCCCAGTACAATATTGTACTTTTGGAAAAAACTGACCATAGCCATAGATTTGAATGCCTATGCATTATCTATAACTATTTTCCGAGGACAAACAAATCTAGATAAAATGTTTTCTTTCAAGAAATTTATCACCATTGAATCTGTAGTGTTTATGGTTGGAATATCTTCTACCAATTTGGTGATATAATCTGTAGCGGTCAGGATCCATTTGTGTTGTGCGCTAGAGTGTGGATTGATTTCACCAATAAAATCTATCCCCCACTGTTGAAACATGGCTTCTATTTTAACTAGTACCAAAGGTAATGAGGGAAGATTTTGTTTGCCTGAAAATAATATGCAAGGGTTACAGGCTCTTACTTTAGCACTTACATCAGCGAACAATTTAGGCCAATAATATCCTGCTCTCAGGATTTTATAGGCCGTAGCTCTCCATGTGCAATGTCCTCCACACACTCCTTCATGAAAGTCATTGATGACCCTTTCTGTTTTAGATTCTACCAAGCAACTTAGTAAAAATCTTAGAGGATCATTCCAATACAATCTACTATCCATGATACAATATTTTACTGCGTGCAATTTCAATGTTCTGGCTTTAGAAGGAGTTATATCTTCTAGGCATTGCAGAGTCAAAAGGTAAGAAACTATATATTTATACCAAGTAGAAGAAGAGAAATTCTCCTCAATTTGAGTTGTAGGTATTTGATCGTCGAATTCATCTATGTCCAGAAATCCTTCGCACTCTTGCAAGCTATTTATTCTGAGTTCTCTGAAATTAGATTTAGCCAGTAGCTTAGACAAACCTTGTCCTTTGACGAGCTTTGTTGGTTTCACCTCTAGATCAAATTCTTGAATTTTAGCAAGCCATCAACCCCTTTTTCCGTCACTATTGGGTTGCACCAGTATATCTTTAATGAAACTGGTGGTTACATATGAAATCACTTTAGAATGTAATACATAGGTCATGAAATCTTTTAAGGCCTTCACCATTGCATATGCCTGCTTTTCCATTATGTCGTATTTCAACTCTGCGTCTCTAAGTATTTTGCTAAAAAATGCTATTGGTTGTTCGAACCCCACTTATTTCTTCTGTAGGAGTACTGCAGGAATTGTGTGTTCGGATGCGAATGAGAAAATTAAGAATTCCTTCATATAATTTGGGCTTTCTAGCACTGGTGCTTCACCTATGAACTTCTTGATGCGTTCAAATGATGCTTTGGCTTTGGTCATCCATTTAACCTCATTGTCTTTTTTAAGCATATCTGTAATCAATTTTACGATGAAAGCAAAGTTTGGGATAAATATTTTCAAAAAATTGATCTTTCCTAAAAATGATTGAATTTCTTTTCTATTTCTAGGAATATTTATAGTATCTATAGCTTCAACCCTTTCGGGTCGATTTTAATTCCGTTTCGAGATACAATGTGGCCCGAGAGCTTACCTTCCTGCATTGCAAAGTGAGATTTCTTTGGATTTAAAGACAAACCGAATTTGCGACATTTCTCAAACATCTATTTGAGATGTATTAGATGCTCTGCATCATATTTAGAAAATACGGTTAGATCATCAGGATAAATGACAACGAACTTATCTCTTTCGCCGACAAAGGCGATGTCCATAGCTCGTTGGAAGGTGGCACCTACGTTCATCAGACCAAATGGCATTTTTTCATACATAAAGGTACCCCATGGGGTGGTGAACGTGGTTTTTTCTCTATCATCCTTGTGGACTGGGATTTGATAATAGCCCAAAAAGTCGTCGATCATAGACATTATATTTTCTCCGACCACTTTTTCCAATACATGATCCATTTTAGGTAATGGATAATTATCTTTGAGGGATGATTTATTTAAATTTCTGAAATCTACACACAGTCTGATTTCGTCGCTTTTCTTCCTGACTGGGTCCAGGTTGGCTACCCACTCTGAATACCTAAGTGGTACAATGATTTTAGCATCCAAAAGCTTCTTTACTTCCTTTTCTATCACAGGCAATAGTGTGGGATTTATTTGTCTGAGCTTTTGTCTGAATAGTTTAACACCTTGATTTAGAGGAATCTTGTGTTCGATTATGGTGGTATCATAAGTCCTTAATTCATCATAAGACCAGGTAAAAATGTCTTTATATTGTTTGAGTAAATTTGCATATTTTCTTTTCATTTCAGGAGGAAGGTATTTAGAAATTTTTTACCAGCTAGGAGTCTCTCTAGTGCCTATGTCACAATCTTCAACCTCTTCAGGTTCAGGCTGTAAGGTAGACTTTAACGAATTGTCATCATGATCAAATAATATCTCCAAAGGAATTAAACCCTTAGGGATATGATTATTTTTTATCACTAACATGCGATGATTTGCGATCTTGTCTCAGAACTCCTGAGGGTTTTCCCCTTCTTGCATGATCCAAACAGGGTCATTCTGATTTTCTTGGTCAATATGTGTTTCAGCAAAGTCGTCCACCATTTCTAGGAATTGTTTGATTTGTTCATCATCTTTGAACACCTACCAGTGTTGTATGTTGTTTGATATTGAGGGTCTCTGGCTCATTTATATGTTATACTTCAGTTTGAAAACAATAGGAGGCACAAACGTTGAGGCCTCTTTGGCTAATGAATCTGCCTACTGATTTTTTGTTATGGGAATGTAGTGAACATTAACCGATGAGAAAAAAATTGAATCCAATCCCAGGAACAATTTTTGTAAGACCGCAACCTTGGGTGTTTGCCCTGGTACTGCCTATTTATTTATTTTACGATTAATTCCACATCACCATAAACTTCCAGGTTTTAATATTCAACTTCCTGGCAGCCTCTAATCATAAGACAAGGGCTTCATATTCGCACACATTATTGGTATAATTAATGTCCCATTGGAACCTGTAAGAAAAATGGATAATAAACTCATTTTGGGTTCCACAAACAACACTCCATCTCCTGCTCCTTCAGAGGAGAAAGCACCATCGAAACACATTTTCCAAACTTCAGTACTATATACATCTTTATTTGTTTTTTCTATCTTTTCTTTTTCAGTACAATTTTTTTCTATACATTCATCTATATCGTCATCAATCGATAAAATACAATTTCCTAAATCCTGATCTACAACATAAACAGGGTAATTATTCGGGTTATGTGGATCACTTACTATATATGTCAGCCTTGTTTCTCTATACAGGTAGGTGAACTGTCAGCCAAAGATCGGGATTGTAGCGTATGTCATGTCGAGTTGCAGAGATCCTCCAAGCTTAGCGCCCCAAGATCTGGATAAAACAATATCGTACTTTGGAGGAATATCAGCAATGACCACATCCATCAAAACACTTTTTACAGGAATATGTGCAGGATTGACCACTAAATATTTAATCATACCCATACATTTAAATTTTCGTGAATCAAAAGAATACAAATCTTCGTATGGTCTGGTAATTTCGAGACCAAGTCTATCCATAATAGCTTTGGGCATCACATTGTGGGAATCTTGAGAATCCAATATGCAATTATGGAGTAGATGATCATGCACAATTAGCGTAATGTAAAAGGGAGCGACAGTATCTCTGGCACCTTCAAAATGTGGACCAAATATTATATTTGGTTTGTCATTTTCTAAATTGATAACATCGGCCTGACTTTCAATATCTGAAAAATTTATCATTTTGGAAATTTGTTTTCTGTATGTAGGGTTTTTTTCCAGTTTGACCAAAGGTACAGGGATATTGATATTATTAATCTCATTTTCTAGATTAAAAGTTCTCGTTGTCTCATCAGTCTCTCTGGTTTGGATATCTATCTCCTTTTTTTCTGACTTGTTGGCTTGTGTTGCTTTCTTTTCAACTATTTTTATTTCTGCAGTCTGTATCTCAGTTGTTTTTGTTTTGGCATTCTGTGAGTCAACTCCTTTTATTTTGGCAGTCTATGTTTCAGTCTATTCTGGAGCTGGCTCATATGTTTCACCTCTCGGCAATATTTTCTTCGGTTGGGCAGTTGCTATATTTTTACTTCTATGCTTTAAATTATATGTTCGTTGTAGCTCGGCCATTATATTATCGGCGATTCCTTGATAAGCAAAATATTGTGAGGTATTTATGTCATCATCGTTATTAAACATGTGCTCTGCCTTTAAAGACCTTTCATAATATTTCCTTTTCAAATGAGGTTGTTGACAATCATCACCAAGATTATTCATATCTTCCTGTAATTCCTCAAATTCTTGCATGTCATCTCCTTCTAAAAAAAATTTGTTTTTAAAGGGGGCCTGAATCTTTTGATCTTCGTTTTTAATTTGCCTTTGCTGTATTTGAGGGTTAGGGTTTCTCCTGAAATATTTTCTAGCGAACTAATCTGCTTTAGATTGATCTAGTTCCATATTTGAAATCTTGTTTGATAGTTCTTTAATTATTTTTTCCATATCATCCATTTTATCTTCTGAAGACCTCCCAGATCTGGAGGGTCCTGCTTGTTCTCTAAATCATCTGGTTTATTTATTTCTTGTTTCAACTTTAGTTTTTAATTTTCCAGATGCCATCATATTTGACTCAATCTCTACAACATCGTCTTGCATTCTAGTGAGATCAATAGCTCTCCTTTCTCTCAATAATAGAGAAAAATCAGGCTCAAACGCTTCGACGAAAGTTAATTTTGTTGCGGGTTGGGAAGGTTTAACTTTAGTTGGGATCTTGTTGTATAATTTATTAAATCTTTGAGTGAATTCAAGATTTGTTTCTGAGTTATTATTTCTCAAAGCTCCAAACTCGGTTAAATAATAAATATGATCTTTTCTTTCTCCCCATTGTCTAAGAAAGGTGCTTTCTAACTCATCATATGATCCTATTGAACCTGTCGTCAGACCTCGGAACCAAGTTCTTACATGTCCTTCGAAAGTTTGGACTAACAATCATGAATAGAAATCTTCATGCTTGAGGCCAAGAATATCGACGAATTTATCAAATAAATTTGTGTGTTTAGTCACGGTTAAGTCTCCTTCTCCTGTAAACTTTGGCAGATTTTTCATATAGTTTTCCGATAGGTCGTGGAGGGGAACTGGGAGGACCAAAGGATCATATATAGCATCCACTTTAGAAAATATTCTAGGGGGTGGGGGCAGCCCTTTACCACCTCCTCCTCCTCCTGCACCGTGTCCTCCTCCACCCCTGGCACCTCCTCTGACACCACCTTCAGCACTGCCTCCAGCACCTCCTCCGCCTGCACCACCTCCTCTGACAGCAGCCATTGACAATCTAGGGGATAAAACTTGGAGATTGTGGAGAGGGTTTTCAAAGATGTGAAGTGACCTTTCGGCTACTTCGGGGTGCAGTAAAAGGAGGTATAGGAACTAACCGTCAAGAGAGAGAAAAACTGAAAAGGGAGGAAACGAGAGACGAAGGTTGGGTTCTTCAGACTTGCAAGATATGTAAACAAGGGAACCAGTGGGATTCGAATCAAAATGTATAATATATTCTTCAAAATGATGGAATATCAATCGAAGCAGGTATCGAGATGGGATCTTTGCCTTTATTGGTAAAGGAGCTAGTTTAATCGATTTTGGTCTTTATCTTGGATAAAACAAACCTGGTGTTTAAGATTTTGGCTTCAATTCTATCAACCAACATTTCTCCGAAAAGGATTTGGGTGGAAACTTCTTGCGAAGCTAACGGTTCAAGTGGAAATTTAGCATTAGATTGTGTGAGTTTAGGTTGGCAAACTTTGCTTGTGGACGCAGTGGTTTGGTTAAGGTATCCCCTTGGTTTAAAAAACTTTTCAAGGTCGAAAATGGGCGTGGTCTGCTCACCATATGGGTTTTTTCTGGTATTCCTTCGACCGGATGCCAGCTTATCAATTGAGTCACCAAGTGAAAAAATAAAAACTAAGCCTTATAATGTATTCAATCTTTGTTCACTATCAAAGAGAGAAACGTACAATGTCGTTCTCCCAGGGAAAAATAACTTTGTTTCTCCGTCCTCGGAAACGGCACCAAAAATATGTTGTTTCTAAGTTTGTACTTAAGGCTCAAAGCACAATGTCACGCATCAGGAAATGAGGAAAGTTTAAAAGTTTGCTTTTTTGTCTCAGTTATGTGAGAAAAATTCCTTAAATTGAATTAATAGTATGATAGCTCAGAGGTCGTTTTTCGTGTCTAAGTTAAATTTGAAAATATTGGATGTAATGAGAGAAAAACATAAAGTTGTTAGACAAAGAAAGGCATCAAATACAGAAGAATCTTACTTTGTTACAGAAGAAGAAAATAGATAATATAACCTTTAAATGAAGCTTAAAATGTAGCGATCTAATTAATTCATAGGTCTTGTATCTGCTAACAGTAAATACAAAGGAAAAGCTATTTTTTATTAGATAACTAAATGAAACATAACCATAGTAGATATTGTACTAAATTACGATCTGGCATTCATCAAGGAAATATATGAAAAATGCTATAATGTGGAAAGATAGAAGAACACATAACTCAAAAGGGTGAAATGTGGAATCTTTGGTCTGCACTTGTATTAATTCTCAATGAGCTTAGTTTCTCTATTAAAACCGGCAAGAAGCATCCCTTGGTCATTCTTTCGAATATGTATTTATACAAAAGTTCTCAACCTCAAACGGTTGGAATTCCTCTATCTTCAGAATAATTAAAATTACAAAACATGGAAAACTGAAAATCTTCATTTGCAATATTCTTGATATTCTTGTTATGATGACATGAACGTTTTCCTTTCCTTTCTTCTAGCTCCAAAATAGATAATGTACATAGATTGTATTCATTTGTTTCCAAAGGTACTACCTTTTGCCTGCTCAATACATTTGATGCACCTGCCCACAAATTCGGCTACCAACCCGAAAGACCCTATTAAGTTATTAGCCTCAAAAATGTATAATTTATTTTCCAGCTAAGGCAATCTCTCTTCTATCTGTCTATCCTCTGAAATAATAGACTGCAGTTGTAGATTGGTCTTCACTAGCCATCTATCTATTTGAGCAATATCAGCCTGTTTTATCTATGATATTTCAGCTTGTTCTTCTTTCATATTTGTTTTATTGTCAAGCTGATGTTTGGCTATATTAATATGACCCAGTGTTCCAAAACTATCTTCTTTATCGAAGCCTAATAATTCTTTGTTAAGTGAACAAAAAAATTCTTCGCAAGATTCTTTCAATTCCTTGGCCATTTTCCTACCTTCGGCTATGTTTGACTCCCAATTCTGTAGTATAATATCACCTCTAGTTTGCTCTGAAATACACAACCCAGATGCCATATCTCTACCTTCTTTTGCTGATAATATAACCGCTTCTTGGAAAGTAGTTCGGGAAACGATAACCTCTCTCTCTCTTAAAACAATATTGCTTAATGCTCCATCCATCACCTGAGAATGATTTTGGACAATTTTTAATTTAGAGAGCGGGCTTTTTCGATGTATTTCCTATTTCTTTAGCACCTCCAATGCTTGATCTTGAAACAATGCTATATCCACAAACATTTTCTTAGTGGAACTAACCTTGACTTACAATTGTTTTATCAACTCACCTTGCTAGATAATTTGCCTTTCGCTCACTTGCATCTTCTTATGCATCTCGTCAAGACTGGACTTGAGCATTTGGATTTCTTTTTTATCACTAGCTCTATCATGTTCCAGTCCTTTATTGACTTCTTCTCTAGCATTCTTTTTTTCATTCCTTATTTGATTTTGCAACTGACTTATCATCTGATTTCTCTTCTTCAATATTTATTTTAGTTTATCAACTGAGAATAGTTTAGTTGTTGCAAAAGCTCCCAAAGAGTCGGCTACCTCTGTAGCAAAATCTTCATCTTCCAAACTCTATCCATCCAACAATACTCTGTGGTTTTTTACCGTTGCACCCTCTTTCTAGTGCATTTCTTTCTTCACCATAGCTTTCCTTTTCTTATTGAAAAAGAAATCGGAGGGAGGTATCTCTTCAATAGAAATGGTGTGAGATATCCGATAAGTATTACCTCTATATTGGGGTTTCCTCTAGTGGACTGTAACGGCGTGACAATCTGAATGGGGTTCTCGATTTCTGTGGATAATTGTTTTTCGGTTTCATCTGTAGTTGATTTATCTGGTGAAGATAGTGGCCTATATTCTCCTTGATATGTTAATGTTTCTGGTTGATATTTGGCCTGGTCATCGGATACCTCTCTCGTTGGGATATCCTTTTTCTAAGTCGAGATCTTGGACTTCTCTGAGTTTTCTGGGGCTTCTTGTTTGCTAGAGCTTCTGAATTCTAGATTTTGGGTATTTGTTTGTTGTGCAGCAAGAGCCATTGAGTTTTCCCCTTGTAATACTTTCGGAAGAATACTTCTTCGGTGTTTTTGGAAGTTGTAAAAATAAACCATTTTATCAGGTGATAGGGCTCGAACTTGGCTCAGAACTTCTTTGTAAGACCTCACCCCTCGGAACGCTTCATCTTTAGGGGATTCTTCATGTTCATACTTTTTAAGATTACAACTGGCCATATGGTTACCCACAACCTTCTGTAGGGCGTGCTTCTTAAATTCAATGTTAACCATATTTATTTCTTCTAATGTTGCAGCTTCCACTCTGGAGTGGCCGAAATCCAATAAAGAAAATACACCAATCTGTAAGGGAAAATGTGGACATAACCTTTTCTGCATTGCTTTGAGTTCTTTGCTAATTCCGTCGAGTACAGCTTGGCGTGTGACCTCGTGGCACACCAATCGGTCTGGTAAAAATTACGGTAAAGCGTATGGGGGAACTGAACAACCAAACACTCTGATGTAAGAGAAGTTCTCCTCCATATACCAGTCTGCCACTTTATCCAGGTTAGCCACAACTGTATCTGAAATTCTAGGAAGTGGGTGACCAAAAATATCAATATGCATCAACACCGCTACTCAATTACATATTTCATAAAAGAAATCTTTTTCCTTGTCTTCCCAGAGTTTTGAATGATAAATATGAATTGGTTCTACGCTATCTGGAGTCTAGCTCCAGCCCATTAGCGGGAAAGGCATCATGAAATAGATGGCATCCATAATATAAGCTGACATAAAAAATGAAGTTGATTGCCCCTTGGCTTTCTTTGCCTGGTATTCTATAATTTCACTGGCCAGACTGTCCGACAATATCTTGGCCCAGTTGAAATAATAACATTCTGCCACTGTGTGTATAATGTGTACCCATGGTAGAAAGAAATGGGTTGTGTTCTCTTTTCCATACAGTTTGCACATCATCATGGCTATATACATGAAATGTGGTTGCAATGATGATACTAAGTATATGCTATGAGAATCAGCTCTGAAATTTTCAGGGCATGTGCACCAATCCTTGATCAAATCTGAAATATTTTTCCCATATTGATCACACTCCTTCTTGCTGAAATTCTCTATAAAACTGGTATTGTAAGTGAAGTTTGATGTTGGAGACAGCTTATACATCACCTGTATGTGTTTCGGCCGAAATGACCCAACAACCACCTTCTGAGAATTGAAAATTGTTCTAGTTGGGACATCTACATGATCTAGTGCCCATTTAATCATGTCATTGTAGGGTAAAAGACTCAGCCTTGTTGCTACCTTATGCATCTCTACATGAGCAATAGTCTTGTATTTGATAGACAATTCTTCCTTTTCATTGTTGCTTGAATCATCAGGGCAGTTTACCAGCTCATACTGTAGGATGTTGAATGCATTCGTCCAGGTTTTAATTGTATTTATACTTCTGGGTGAGGTATCAGAGATAACCTCTAAACTCTGGCCTGAACCCTCACTAGTCGCTTTAGCTACTTTTCATGGCGGCATGGTAGCAGTTCTAAAAATAAAACGTGTTATCTGTCACATAAAACACACAGGAGTGAGTATCTCGATAAGCAAGCTCTGTGAAAACGAGAATGTAATTCAAAAAATGAAAAAATCGTCTTTGCCTTAAGTGTATCAATCTGTAGATGCATAGACCTTTTCTGACAACGCGTTTAATTCCTTCATTCAAAAGATTTGGGTGATAAAGAAGGATCTTATTTGAAATCATTTCCCTAAATCAACTATTAATGTCATTAATGGTCGATATTTCGTGATCTGGGAAAAGCGTAGAGATCATTTGAATTTACCCGCATTTCAAACCAATGTAAATTTTTCAGGAGATAAGACTGTTTATGGTGTTAATAAATCAAGCTTTATCATGTTAATTAATCATGCTTAACCTTAATCCATTTCGAGGTTTGGAGTCCTGGGCGATCTTATTTCGTTTTAAGTTATGATCCTCGAATCACGAGATCGTGATTTGATCAATTTAATATTAATCGATTTTAACCTTTTAATTAATCGTGATTAGTTAAGGGTTTCGTGACTTCGTGTATCGGGATTTCAAGTTTTCATTCAAAACAGGATTCTCGAAACGTGAAATTGCGATATAATTTAATTATCATTAATAATTATTAATCATTTAATTAACTCGGTTTAATTTTGAGCTAGTTTTGCAATTTCGTATATCGGGACTTTGGTGGCCACTCGAGGTAGGATCCCCAAATCGCGAAGTCGTGATGTGATTACTTAGTACTAATCGCTTTCACCGCCTTAATTAAGATGGCTTAAAACTTATCGTAGTTTCACGATTTTGCATGTCGGGACATTGAGAGTCTTTATATGTTGGACTGTTAGGTATATGAAACCCTAAAACCCAATATTTTGAAGATTGTTTTTAGCGATTTGACCCTTTAACTAGTGGGTGGTTCCATAAATTTCAAGAACTTAGGATCCTTGTATCAAATGGAATACCTCATCAATGGTGATATCCAAGTGCGCGTTTGTCTTTATTTAATGATAATTAAACCTATTTAATTCTAAATCTTAGAAAAAATAAATGTTTCAACATAGGCTCCATCTAGGGATCTCATCTCCCTGCGGGACGAGAAGAACAGTAGACCAAGTGCCTTTATTGGGTAAATGGAGTCATTATATCATTTTTGTGAAACACATTCAGAAAGAGGGCACACAGCAGGACTTAATATTTCATCCTTATCTTTGAAAACTTTGAAAACTTTATCATTCATTGATCTCGAGTTTAGGCTTATCAATGGCTCCCCTTTCTTGAAACTAACCTCAGATTTGCTTAAGATAATCAAAACAACCTTAATCATTCTAGCAGTATCCATTCGATTTTGTTCGCATCAATGTAAGGTAATTTCAGTGTCTTTAGTTAGGGAGTCAGGTGTTAGCTTAGAATGTAAATCTAGTCAAAAAAGAACTAGTTACCAAAGTACATTGTAATTCATGTATAACAGCCTTGCAGATATTGTAGACATTGTTTCACTGTCAGCGAGCTTGTTCAGTAGCCCGGTGAAATTATCTAATTTCCCACATTGAATTTCCTTTCACCACTTCAATTAGTAAGTTTGCATTTAAATGTTGAGATGAGGGAAATCATTTAATGAATTTCCTTTCATCATCTCTTTTTTTGGACTAGATGGGGGCAATCAGTTAATGAATTTCCTTTCACCATTTGTTTTATAATTTTTTGAAACATGAAGTGAGGGCAATCAATTTGTACACAGTATACCAGGGATGATATCTTCTTATAATTTAGCAACAGAGGTATGGTAACTCACTTTGATTACTCTGGCCTAATCCTCCTTTGACCTTCAAAACACCTTTGCCTACAGGGAAATTTCCATGGGGAGTTTTGATTTTCCAGGGACTTTCCTTGAGATAAACTAATCAGCTTAAACCTGTTAGAAGGACTAAGAGAGCCAGGATTAGCCTAGACATACTTTTCCTTCCATTAAAATCAGAGGAATCATAAGAACTTTTTACCTATTCTCGTTTTTTTTTTAAGATTTGTTTGTCGGTTTTCAGAGCTAAGGTGAAATCCTTTCTCCTCTATGAAGACCATGGGATGATATCAAGAATCACACGAAAATACAACCTTTGAAAATAGGCGGGGGAAAAGACTGAGGGTTTCAGATTTTTTGTTATAAGTACGGTCACCCCTGTGCAAATTTTGTACTCGATTCCTGAAACTTTTCTTTTAGGTCTTCTTATTGCTCTTTTTTATTACAAGCTTTATTTTTATTTTTATTTAATTTATTTTTTTATCCAGAGAAAACTCTTAACAATTAAAACGTAATTTTCATTTCTCTGGTTATACATTATGTGATGATATTCGTACATATGAGACCTATGTCATACTAAGTGATACTTCTTTGAAAATTTAGAAAGGGAAGAAGCTCATACCTTAGATTTACTCTTATATTTTCAACCAAGTAAACTATTTATTTTTCACCTGTTTCGAGAGAAAGTCAATATTCTGATGCGTAAAGGTCGATTCTTGTAGTCTTTTGTCTCTCAGCTATCGGCAAGTATTTTGCATGAAAGTAATATGAAGAATGTCATAAATTTACACAAACCAAAACTCTCTGTGTTCCTTATTTTTATATTTTTTGTTTCTATGAAATCAACTAGCCTGGTTTTATTTTCAGTGGAAGTAAAACTTACTGAAAGAGTGAAAACCCGTAAATGAAACTAAGAAAACAAACCGGTATGTACAGTGAGAGTTTGGAAACTGATCATTGCATAAAATGATTCAGGTAACGCCCGTTGATAGGGGCGTTGAGGATTTTTCCATCCAGATTTTCTAGCATAAACGAGTTTTTTCCTTCAGTAGTTGTGACTTTAAACGGTCCGCACCAAATATGGTCGAATTTGTCGTGATTTCCTAAGTCTTCTTTCCTAGCATCCCACTTTAAAACTAAGTCACCAGGGATAAAATCCCTATCTTTATCTTTTTGGTCAAATGGGGATTTCATGTTATCCTGATACTTCTAAAGTTTCTCATCTACTTCAGCCCTATTCTGTTGGGCTTCGATCAGTTGATTTATTCTTCTCATAACGTGATTTGGCTCTTCCTTTTCATCTTGCCAAATTTTCATTACAGGCCGAGCCATTTTTATGGGTAGTACCACATCAGTCCCGTACACCATTTGAAACAGGGACATCCCGATCGACTTCTTGGTGCCTATTCGATTTGCCCACAAAGCATATTTCAAATGCACATGTCAAGCTTTCTTATTTTTGTTCATCACTTTCTTAATTATGGTGATCAAGATTTTGTTTGATGATTCATCTAATCCATTGCCTTGAGGATAGTACGTTGTGGAATGGCCGAGTAAAATATTGTACTTTTGGCAAAAACTGACCATAGCCATAGATTTGAATGCCTATGCATTATCTGTAACTAGTTTCAAGGAAAGCCAAATCTAGATAAAATGTTTTCCTCCAAGAAATTTATCACCACTGAATCTATAGCGTTTCTGGTTGGAATATCTTCTACCCATTTGGTGAAATAATCTGGAGCGATCAAGATCCATTTTTGTTGCGCGCTAGAGTGTGGATTGATTTCACCAATAAAATATAGCCCCCATTGTTGAAATGGGGCTTATGTTTTAACTGGTACCAAAGGTAATGCGGGAAGCTTTTGTTTGCTCGAAAATAATTGACAAGGGTTATAGGCTCTGACTTTAGCACTTACATCAGCGAACAACTTAGGCCAATAATATCCTGCTCTTAGGATTTTATAGGCCATAGCTCTCGATGCGTGATGTCCTCCACACACTCCTTCGTGAAATTCATTTATGACCATTTCTGTTTCAGATTCTACCAAGCAGCTTAGTAAAAATCCCAGAGGATCCTTCCAATACAATCTGTTATCCATGATACAATATTTTATTGCGTGAAATTTCAGCGTTCTGGTTTTAGAAAGAGTTATATCTTCTAGGCATTGCAGAGTCAAAAGGTAAGAGACTATATCTTTATACCAAATAGAAGAAGAGAACTTCTCCTCAATTTGAGTTGTAGGTATTTGATCGTCGAATTCGTCTATGTCCAGAAATTCTTCGCACTCTTGCAGGCTATTTATTCCAAGCGCTCTGAAATTAGATTCAGCTAGTAGCTTAGACAAACCCTTTCCTTTGACGATATTTGTTGGTTTCACCTCTAGATCGAATTATTGAATTTTAGCAAGCCATCGGCCCTCTTTCCGTCACTATCAAGTTGCACCAGTATATCTTTAACTGAACTAGTGGGTACATATGAAATCAAATTAGAATGTAATACATAGGTCCTGAAACCTTTTAAGGCCTTCACCATTGCATATGCCTGCTTTTCCATTATGTTGTATTTCAACTATGCGTCTCTAAGGATTTTCCTGAAAAATGTTATTGGGTGTTTGAACCCCTCTTTGTTCTTCTGTAGGAGTACTGCAGAAATTGTGTGTTCGGATGCGAATGAGAAAATTAAGAATTCCTTCAAATAATCTGGGCTTGCCAGCACTCGTGCTTCACCTATGACCTTCTTGATGCATTCAAACGATGTTTTGGCTTCGGCCATCCATTTAACCTCGTTTTTTTTTTAAGCATATCTGTAATCAATTTCACGATTTTAGCAAAGTTTGGGATAAATCTTCTCAAAAAATTGATCTTTCCTAAAAATGACTAAATTTCTTTTCTATTTCTAGGAATATTGATAGTATCTATAGCTTCAACCCTTTTCAGGTCGATTTTAATTTTTTTTCGAGATACAATGTGGCCCAAGAGTTTAGCTTCCTGCATTGAAAATGAGATTTCTTTGGATTTAAAGACAAACCGAATTTGTGACATTTCTCAAACATGTGTTTCAGATGTATTAGATGCTCTGCATCAGATTTAGAAAATACAGTTAGATCATCAAGATAAATGACAATGAACTTATCTCTTTCGCCGACAAAGGCGATTTCCATATCTCGTTGGAAGGTGGCACCTGCGCTCATCAGACCAAATGGCATTTTGTCATACATAAAGGTATCCCATGGGGTGGTGAGTGCAGTTTTTTTCTCTATCATCCTTATGGACTAGGATTTGATAATAGCCCGAAAATTCGTCGATCATAGACATTATATTTTCTCCGACCACTTTTTCCAATACATGATCCATTTTAGGTAATGGGTAATTATGTTTGAGTGATGATTTATTTAAATTTCTGAAGTCTACGCACAGTCTAATTTCGTCGCTTTTCTTCTTGACTGGGACCAGGTTGGCTACCCACTCTGAATACCTAAGTGGTACACTGATTTTAGCATCCAAAGTCTTCTTTACTTCCTTTTCTATCACAAGAAATATTATGGGATTTATTTGTCTAAGCTTTTGTCTGAATGGTTTAACGCCTTACTTTAGAGGAATCTTGTGTTCGATTACGGTGGTATCATAAGTCCTTAATTCATCATAAGACCAGGTAAAAATGTCTTTATACTGTTTGAGTAACTCTGCATATTTTCTTTTTGTTTCAAGAGGAAGGTATTTAGATATTTTTACCAGCTTAGGAGTCTCTTTAGTGCCTATGTCACAATCTTCAACCTCTTCAGGTTCAAGCTGTAAGGTAGACTTTAATGGAATGTCATCACAATAAAATAATATCTCCAAAGGAATTAAACCCTTAGGGATCTGATTATTTTTTATCACTAACATGCGATGATTTGTGATCTTATCTCAGAACTCCTGAGGGTCTTCCCCTTCCTACATGATCCAAACAGGTTCATTCTGATTTTCTTGGTCAATATGCGTTTCAGCAAAGTCGTCCACCATTTCTATGAATTGTTTCATTTTTTCATCATCTTCCAACACCTACCAGTGTTGTATGTTGTTTGGTCTTGAGGGTTTGTGCCTCATTTCTATGTTATACTTCAATTTGAAAATAGAAGGAGGTACAAACTTAGAGGCCTCTTTGGCTAATGAATCTGCCTGTTGATTTTCTGTTCTGGGAATGTAGTGAACATTAACCGATGAGAAAAAAATTTGAATCAGATCCCAGGAACAATTTTTGTAAGACTGCAACCTCGGGTGTTTGGCTTGGTACTGTCAATTTATCTATTTTACGATTAATTTCACATCACCATAAACTTCCAAGTTTTTAATATTTAACTTCCTGGCAGCCTCTAATCCTAAGACAAGGGCTTCATATTCGCACACACTATTGGTATAATCAATGTCCCATTGGAACCTGTAAGAAAAAGGGATAATAAACTCGTTCCCAGGTGCCACAAACAACACTCCATCTCCTGCTCCTTCCCATGACAAAGCACCATCGAAATACATTTTCCAAACTCCGATACTATATACATATTTATTTGTTTTTTCTATATTTTATTTTTCAATACAATTTTTTTCTATACATTCATCTATATCGTCATCAGTCGATAAAATACAATTTCCTAAATCCTGATCTGTGGCATAAACAGGGTAATTATTCGGGTTATGTGGATCACTTACTGTATATGCCAGCCTTGTTTCTTTGTACAGGCGGGTGAAATTTCCGCCGAAGATTGGGATTGTAGTGTATGTCATGTCGAGTTGCAGAGATCCTCCAAGCTTAGCGCCCAAAGATCTGGATAAAAGCATATCGTACTTTGGAGGAATATCAACAATGACCACATCCATCAGAACACTTTTTACAGGAATATGTGCAATATTGACCACTAAATATTTAATCATACCCATACATTTAACTTTTCGTGAATCAAAAGAATACAAATCTTCGTATGGTCTGGTAATTTCGAGACCAAGTCTATCCATAATAGCTTTGGGCATCACAATGTGCAAAGCTCGAGAATCCAACATGCAATTATGGAGCATATGATAATGCACAGTTAGTGAAATGTAAAATGGAGCGACAGTATCTCTAGCACCTTCAAAATGTGGACCAAATATTATATTCGGTTTGTCATTTTCTAAATTGATAACATCGACCTGACTTTCAATATCTGAAAATTTTATCATTTTGGCAATTTGTTTTCTATATGTAGGGTTTTTTTCCAGTTCGACCAGAGGTATAGGGATCTTGATCTTATTAATCTCATTTTCTAGATTAAAATTTCTCGTTGTCTTATTAGTCTCTCTGGTTTGGATATCTATCTCCTTTTTTTCTGACTTGTTGGCTTGTGTTGCTTTCTTTTCAGTTGTTTTTATTTCTGCAGTCTGTATCTCAATTGTTTTTGTTTTGGCATTATATGAGTCAACTCCTTTTATTTTGGTGGTTTTTGTTTCAGTTTCTTCTGGAGCTGGCTCATATGTTTCACCTCTCGGCAATATTTTCTTTGATTGGGAAGTTGCTATATTTTTACTTCTAGGCTTTAAATTATACGTTCGTTGTAGCTCGACCATTATATTATCGACAATTCCTCGATAAGTAGAATCTTCTAAGGCATTTATGTCATCATAGTTATTAGACATGTGCTCTGCCTTTAAAGACCTTTCATAATATTTCCTCGTCAAATGAGGTTGTTGACAATCATCGCCAAGATTATTCATATCTTCCTCTAATTCCTCAAATTCTTGCATGTCCTCTCCTTCTAAAAATTTTTTTTTTTTAAAGGGGGGCTAAATATTTTTATCTTCGTTTTTAATCTACCTTTGTTGTATTTGAGGGTTAGGGTTTCTCCTGAAATATTTTCTAGCGAACTAATCCACTTTAGATTGATCTAGTTCCATCTTTGAAATCTTTTTTGATAGTTCCTTAATTATTTTTTCCATATCATCCATTTTATATTCTGAGGACCTCCCAGATCCGGAGGGTCCTGCTTGTTCTCTAAATCGTCTAGTTTCTTTATTTCCCGTAGTGACTTTAGTTTTTTTTCCAAATGCCATCATATTTGACTCAATCTCTACAGCATCTTCTTGCATTCTAGTGAGATCGATAGCTCTCCTTTCTCTCAATAACAAAGCAAAATCGGGCTCGAAGGATCCAGCGAAAGTTACTTATGCTGTGGGTTGGGAAGGTTTAACTTCAGTTGGGATCTTGTTGTATAATTTATTAAATATTTGAGTGAATTCGAGAACGATTTTTGAGTTCTTATTTATCAAATCTCCAAACTTGGTTAAATAATAAATATGATATTTTCTTTCTCCCCATTGTCTGAGAAAGGCACTTTCTAACTCGTCATATGATCCTATTGAACCTGCCGATAGTTCTCGGAACCAGGTTCTTACCTGTCCTTCAAAAGTTTGGACTAACAATCATGAATAGACATCTTCATGCTTGAGGCCGAGAATATCGGCGAATTGATCAAAGAAATTTATATGTTTAGTCGCTGTTAAGTCTCCTTCTCCTGTAAACTTTGGCAGATTTTTCATATAGTTTTTTGGTAGGTCGTGGAGTGGAACTGGGAGGACCAAAGGATCATATCTAGTAGCTACTTTAGCAAATATTCTAGGGGATGGGGGTGTCCCTTGACCACATCCTCCTCCTCCTTCACCATGACCTCCTCCACCCCCAGTACCTCCTCTGGCACCACCTCCAACACCTCCTCCTTCTGCACCACCTCCTCTAACAATAGCCATTGAAAATCTAGTGGACAAAACTTGGATATTGTAGAGAGGGTTTTCAAAGATGTGAAGCGACCTTTAGGCTACTTCAGGGTGCATTAAAAGGGGGTCTGGGAACTGACCGTTAGGAGAGAGAAAAAATGAAAAGGGAGGAAACGAGAGATGAGGGTTGGGTTCTTCAGACTTGCAAGATATGTAAACAGGGGAACCAGCGGGAGTCGAATTAGAATGTATAATATATTCTTCGAAACTTCAGGAAGTTGGAAACTTTTCTTCGGGAACTGATGGAATATCAATCGAAGAAGGTATCGAGATGGGTTCTTTGCCTTTATTGGTAAGGTAGTTTAATCGGTTTTGGTCTTTATCTCAGATAAAACCAACCTAGAATTTAAGATTTTAGCTTCAATTCTATCAACCAATGTTTCTCTGAAAAGGATTTGGGTGGAAATGTCTTGTGGAGTTAACGGTTCAAGTGGAAACTTAGAATTAGACTATGTGAGTTTAGGTTGGTAAACTTTGCTTGTGGATGCAGTGGTTTGCTCAAGTTATCCCCTTGGTTTCAAAAACTTTTCAAGGTTGGAAATGGGCGTGGTCTGCTCACCATCTGGGTTTTGTTCGGTATTCCTTTGACCAGATGCCAGCTTATTAATTGTGGAGTCGCCAAGTGAAAAAATAAAAAATAAGCCTTGTAATGTATTCAATATTTGTTCACTATCAAAGAGAAAAACTTACAGTGTCATTCTCCCAGGGAAAAATAGTTTTGTTTCCGTCCCCTACAACGGCAATAAAAATATGTTGTTTTTGAGTTTGTACTTAAGGCTCAAAGAACAATGTCAGGCATCAGGAAATGAGGAAAGTTTAAAAGTTTGTTTTTTCTGTCTTAGTTATGTGAGAAAAATGCCTTAAATTGAATTAATAGTATGACAACTCAGAGGTCGTTTTTCGTTTCTGAGTTAAATTTGAAAATATTGGATGTAATGAGAAAAAAACATAAAGCTGTTAGACAAAGAAAGGAATCAAATACAGAAGAATCTTACTTTGTTACAGAAGAATAAAATAGATAATAAAACCTTTAAATGAATCTTAAAATGTAGCGATCTAATTAATTCACATGTCTTGTATCTACTAACAGTAAATACAGAGGAAAAACTATTTGTTATTAGATAACTAAATGAAACATAACCACAGTAGATGTTATACTAAATTGTGATCAAGCATTCATCAAGGAAATATATGAAAAATGATAGAATGTAGAAAGACAGAAGAACACAAAACTCAAAAGGGAAAAATGTGGAATCTCTGGTCTGCACTTGTTCATACTTTTTAAGATTCCAACTGGCCATATGGTTACCCACAACCTTCTACAGGTCGTGCTTCTTAAATTCAATGTTAACCAGCTTTATTTCTTCTAATGTCGCAGCTTCCACTCTGGAGTGGACGAAATCCAATAAAGTAAATACACCAATCT
>JASDQU010103902.1:60484-86564 GCA_032191745.1 Picea mariana | reverse complement strand
TGTGGTGATTGTATATGCTTCCTCCTTGAAGGATGAGAACTTGGCTCCACAAGTTGACCTTATCCTCTTGTGAGTTTCAACCTTGTGAGCATCAGAAACAAAAAACTTGAAAAACAATCAAGTCTTTAAAAACCAGTGCTCTGATACCAACTTGATCTAAAAATGAAGAAGACTTGAAAATCTTGAAATTATTGCAAGTAAATGTTATGTGTTAAAGGAAAATGGATCAAATTTGCAACACATAAATTAAAGGATTACTCATGCAAAATACACATAGAGAGTAGTATAATCAATGAACATAAGCACATAAA
The DNA here is from genome assembly GCA_032191745.1 of Picea mariana. Taxonomy (NCBI): domain Eukaryota; kingdom Viridiplantae; phylum Streptophyta; class Pinopsida; order Pinales; family Pinaceae; genus Picea; species Picea mariana. The sequence goes on along the minus strand of JASDQU010103902.1, from coordinate 86,253 downwards.
CACAGCAATTGATAAAGGAGTTCACCCCTCTCTTGGGCTACATCTCCTGGTTCAGCTTCCAATGGATCATTATTATTAATTGCTCAAAGTGCTCAAAAACATGCCTTACAATGCTCAAACTAACCAACCGACTACTCCAATGGCTTCAGAGCATACAAAAACCCCTAGCTGGGCTCTTACAGCACCTCAATCGGTCGAAAAACGAAGAAGTTAGGCCTCCTGGAAGTCCCCTCTTCAAGCTTGTTGTCTCTGCATCTACAAAACGCACCCTTTTCAAATGAACCTGGCACACACGCAATATAAAGCATGAAAACCCAGCACTGGGTGCAACCGCGCCAACGGTGTGAACTGTAGGATGGTTTTGGGCACGCCATCCCCTAACCGCCTAGCACCTGGGCATATGGGAGTCATAAGACCTCACGCTTTGGCAAAATGGCTAACCGTTACAAAACCGTTTGAAACCACCCGCGCACCTTTCTGTGTAGCCAAGGGTCATATGACACATACAATAGAACCAGGGCTTAACACAAATCCGCGCCATTCCATGGAGGTCGGGGCTAGATCCGTTACAACCAACTCCCGCAGTATATTCATATGGTTACATGTGATAAGTGATATGACCGTGGGTCGGGGCTAAGTTCGGGCTTGACCCCCCCGCCGTTTATTACATAGTTTAAATTCAAATACAATATAACTCGTATACATAGCAAGGCACAACCGGTGGTCCGTTGGTCATACAGACTTTGTGAAGTCGCTATGCGGTGGGGAGGTCCGGGGGTCGAACCCCACGGGCTTCCAATATATTTTGACAACAAACCAATATCCAATAAAGGGGTGCCACATGGCAGCCCATGACTGGGCCACGTGGCACCTTACCATTGATCAAAAATATGCCATGTGTCAAGATACCATTCACCCTCAACTGCCAACCAAACTCTGCCATGTCAGCGTACGGTCGTACGACCCTACCACGTCAGCCTGTACGTACTATACAGTCAGCGTCCCCTTTTTTGCCTATTTGACATTCCGAACATATTGCAATATCTCTCGCTCCCGACGTCTGTTTGAGACGAAACGAGTTGCATTGGGTTTGCAACGACGAGGCCTACACTCTCATCCGGTTTGAATTGATTCCGAGCACTTTGAATTTTTGAGCAAAATTTGATCCCCTAATCAATTGATTTAACTCTTTTTAACACCATCTTAAAAACTTCTACCACCCGAGTTGAACTTGAACGTTCATGGGCATTCATTGAGCAAGACATTATCATCCAGTAACAATTGGAAACTAAACAAAGACAACTCAGAAATCAACCATAGCTCCTTTTCCCCTAAGAGTTGTTTTTTCCTTTCTTTATATCATACACCCTCTTTTTTGGATGCCTAGACTTTATAATTTCAAGCCTTAATTATAAACTCTGGAACAACAAGGGCAATCATTTAAAGAATTTCCTTTCATCATCTCTTTTTTGGACTAGATGGGGGCAATCATTTTATGAATTTCCTTTCACCATCTATCTTATATTTTTAAAACATGAATTGGAGGCAATCAATTTTTATACAATATACTAGGGATGATATCTACTTATAATTTAGCAACAGAGGTCTGTCAACTCACTTTGATTACTCTGGACTAATTTTCTTCCGACCTTCAAGACATCTTTGCCTACCAGGAAGTTCTCATGAGAAGTTTTGATTTTCCAGGGACTTTCCTTGAGCGAAACTAATCAGTTTAAACTTGTTATAAGGGCTAAGAGAGTCAGGATTAGCCTAAACATAATTTTTGTTTCGTTAAAGTCAGAGGAATCATAAGAACTTTTTACCTATTCTCGATTTTTAAGATTTGTTTATTGGTTTTCAGAGCTAAGGTGAGACCCTTTTTCCTCTATGAAGACCATGGGATGATCTCAAGAATAACATGAAAATACAATTTTGAAAATGAGTGGGGGAATAGAATGAGGATTCAAATGTTATGTTGTAAGTATGGTCACTCCTATGCAAACTTTATACTCAAATCTTGAAACTTTTTCTTTTAGATCTTCTTATTGCTCATTTTTTATTACAAGATTTATTTCATTTTTTTATTTCATCCAAAGAAACTTTTGACAATTAAAACATAAATTTCATTTCTCTGGGTATAGATTAGGTGACGATATTTGTACATATGAGACCTCTGTCATACTAAGTGATACTTCTTTGAATATTTAAAAAGGGTAGAAGCTCATACCTTATATTTAATCTTATATTTTCTACCAAGTAAACTAATTATTTGTCACCTGTTTCAAGAGAAAGTCAACATTCTGATATGTGAAGGTCGGTTCTTGCAGTCTTTTGTCTCTCGGCTATTGGCAAGTAGCCTACATAATAGTAATATGAAAAATGTCAGGAACTTACACAAACCAAAACTCTGTGTGTTACTTATTTTTGTATGAAATCAACTAACCTGATTTTATTTACACCGAAAGTAAAAACTTACTGAAAAGTGAAAAACTATGAATCAAATTGAAGAAAACAAACCAGTATGTACAGTGAGAGTTTGGAAATCGATTATTGCATAAAATGCTTCAGGTAACGCCCGTTGATAGGGGTGTTGAGGATTTTACCATCCAGATTTTCTAACAAAAATGAATTCTTCCCTTCAGAAGCTGTGACTTTGAAAGTTCCACACTAGATATGGTCAAATTTGGTGTGCTTCCCTGAGTCCTCCTTTCTAGCATCCCACTTTAAAACAAGGTCACCAAGGAGGAATTCTCTATATTTAGATTTTTGGTCAAACAGGGCTTTCATGTTATCCTGATAGCTCTGAAGTTTTTCTTCCACTTCAACCCTATTTTGTTGGAATTCAATCAATTGATTTATTCTTCTGGTGACATGATCTAGGTTTATGGGTAGTACCATGTCAGTCCCGTACACCATTTGAAAAGGGGACGTCCCAATCGATTTCTTGGTACCTATCTGATTCGCCCACAAAGCATATTTCAAATGCACATGCCAAGCTTTTTTTATTTTCATTCAACACTTTCTTAATTATGGTGATCAAGCTCTTATTTGATGATTCAACTAATCCATTTCCTTAAGGATAGTACATTGTGGAATGGCCCAGTATAATATTGTATTTTTGGAAAAAATTGATCATCTCCATAGATTTAAATGCCTGGGAATTATCTGTAACTATCTTCCGAGGACAGCCAAATCTGGATAAAATGTTTTCCTCCAAGAAGTTTATCACCACCAAATATGTATCATTTTTGGTCGGAATGGCTTCTACCCGTTTGGTGAAATAATCTGTAGCGGTTTGGATCCATTTTTTTTACGTGCTAGAGTGGGAATTGATTTCACTAATAAAATCCATCCCCCATGGTTGGAACGGGGCTTCTATTTTAACTGGGACCAAAGGTAATGTGAGAAGCTTTTGCTTGCCTAAAAATAGTTAGCAGGGATTATAGGCTCTAAATTTCACACTCACATCAACGAATAATTTAGGCCAATAATATCTCGCTCTCATTATTTTATAGGTCATTTCTATCCATGCGTGATTTCCTCCACACACTCCTTCGTGAAATTCATTTATAACTCTCTTTGTTTCATATTCTACCAAACAACTCAGTAAAAAGCCTAGAGGATCCTTCCAATATAATTGGCTATCCATGATACAATATTTTACTATGTGCAACTTTAACGTTCCGGCTTTAGAAGGAGTCATATCGTCTGGGCACTATAGATTTAAAAGGTAAGAGACTATATCTTTATACAAAGATGAAGAAGAGAACTTCTCCTCGATTTGAGTTGTGGGTATCTGATCGTCGATTCCGTCTATGTCCGGAAATCCTTCGTACTCTTGTAGGTTGTTTATTCCAAACACTCTGAAATTAGATTCGTCTAATAGCTTAGCCAAACCCTATCCTTTGACGAGTTTTGTTGGTTTCACCTCTAGATCAAATTATTGAATTTTAGCAAGCCATTGGCCCCTCCTTCTGTCATTATCGGGTTGAACCAGTATATCTTTAATGGAACTGGTGGGTACATATGCAATTATTTTAGAATGTAGTACATAGGTCCTGAAAGCCTTTAGGGATTTCACCATTGCATAGGCTTTCTTTTCCATTATATTGTATCTCAAATCTGTGTCTCTAAGGATTTTACTGAAGAATGTTATTGGTTGTTCGAACCCTTCTTCGTTCTTCTGTAGGAGTACTGCAACAATTGTGTGTTCGGATGCGAATGAGAAAATTAAGAATTATTTCAGATAATTTGGGCTTGCTAGCACTAGCTCTTCGCCTATGACCTTCTTGATGTGTTCAAATCATGCTTTGGCTTCAATCGTCCATTTAACCTTGTTTTCCTTCTTAAGCATATCTGTAATCAATTTCATGATTTCAGCGAAGTTTGGGATAAATCTTCTTAAAAAATTATTTTTTCCTAAGAAGGACTAAATTTCTTTTCTATTTCTGAGAATATTGATAGTATCTATAGCTTCAACCCTTTCCGGGTTGATTTTAATTCCATATCGAGATACTGTGTGGCCCAAGAGTTTACCTTCCTACATTTCAAAGTGAGACTTCTTGGTATTTAAAGACAAACCAAATTTGCGACATTTCTCAAACGTTTGTTTGAGGTGTATTAGGTGTTATGCATCAGATTTAGAAAATATAGTTAGATAGTCAAGATAAATGAAAACGAACTTATCTCTTTCTCTAACAAAGGTGATGTCCATAGCTCATTGGAAAGTGGCACCTGCATTCATCAAACCAAAAGGCATTTTGTCATACATAAAGGTCCCCCATGGGGTGGTGAATGCATTTTTTTCTTTATCATCCTCATGGACTGCAATTTGATTATAGCCCGAAAATCCATCAATCATGGACATTTTATTTTCCCCGACTACTTTTTCCAATACATGATCCATTTTAGGTAATGGATAATTATCTTTGAGGGATGATTTGTTTAGATTTCTAAAATATACGCACAGTCTGATTTCACTGCTCTTCTTTCTAACTGGAACCAGGTTGGCTACCCACTCCGAATACCTGAGTGGTATAATGATTTTAGCATCCAAAAGTTTCCTTACTTCCTTTTCTATCATGGCCAATAGTATGGGATTTATATGTCTGAGCTTTTGTCTAAACGGTTTAACACCTTGCTTTAGAGGAATCTTGTGTTCGATTACGGTGGTATCATAAGTCCTTAATTCATCATAAGACCAGGAAAAAACGTCTTATATTGTTTGAGTAACTCCGCATATTTTCTTTTCGTTTCAGGAGGAAGGTATTTAGATATTTTTACCAGCTTAGGAGTCTCTTTAGTGCCTATGTCACAATCTTCAACCTCTTTAGGCTGAGGCTGAAAGGTAGAATTTAATGGAATGTCATCGCAATCAAATAATATTTCCAAAGGAATTAGACCCTTAGGGATCTGATTATTTTTTAGCACTAGCATGCGATGATTTGCGATCTTATCTCAGAACTCCTGAGGGTCTTCCCCTTCCTACATGATCCAAATAGGGTCATTCTGATTTTCTTGGTCAATATGTGTTTCAACAAAGTCATCCACCATTTCTAGAAATTTTCTTATTTGTTCATCATATTCGAACACCTTCCAGTGTTGTATATTTTTTGATATTGAGGTTTTGTGCCTCATTTCTATGTGATACTTTAGTTTGAAAATAGTAGGAGGTACAAACGTTGAGGCCGCTTTGGCTAATGAATCTGCCTGTTGATTTTCTGTTCTGGGAATGTAGTGAACATTAACCGATGAGAAAAAAAATTGAATCATATCCCAGGAACAATTTTTGTAAGATCGTAACCTCAGGTGTTGGCCTGGTACTGCCGATTTATCTATTTTACAATTAATTTTGCATCGCCATAAACTTCTAGGTTTTTAATATTCAACTTCCTGGTAGCCTCTAATCCTAAGACCAGGGATTCATATTCGCACACATTAATGGTATAATCGATGTCCCATTGTAACCTGTAGGAGAAAGAGATAATAAACTTGTTCTCAGGTGCCACAAACAACAGTCCAACTCATGCTCCTTCACAGGTCGAAGCACCATCGAAATACATTTTCCAAACTCCAGTACTATATACATCTTTATTTTCTTTTTCTATTCTTTCTTTTTCTGTACAATTTTTTTTATACATTCATCTATATCGTCATCAATCGATAAAATACAATTTCCTAAATCCTGATCTGCGACATAAACAGGGTAATTATTCGGGTTATGTGGATCACTTACTATATATCCCAGCCTTGTTTCTCTGTACAAGAAGGTGAACTGTCTGTCGAAAATCGGTATTGTAGCGTATGTCATGTCGAGTCACAGAGATCCTCCAACATTAGTGCCCCAAGACCTGGATAAAAGCATACCATACTTTGGAGGAATATCAACAATAACCACATCCATCATAACACTTTTTACAGGAATTTGTGCAAGATTGACCACCAAATCTTTAATCATACCCATACATTTAACTTTTCTTGAATCAAAGGAATACAGGTCTCCGTATGGTATGGTAATTTTGAGACCAAGTCTATCCATAATAGCTTTGGGCATCACATTATGGGAAGCTCCAGAATCCAACATGCAATTATGGAGCAGATGATCATGCATAGTTAGCATAATGTAGAAAGGAGGGAAAGTATCTCTGGCACCTTCAAAATGTGGACCAAAAATTATGTTCGGTTTATCATCTTCCAAATTTATAATGTTGACCTGACTTTCAATATCTGAAAAATTTATCATTTTGGCAATTTGCTTTCTGTATGTAGGATTTTTTTCCAGTACCAAGATATTGATTTTATTAATCTCATTTTCTAGGTTGAAACCTCTTGTTGTCTTATCAGTCTCTCTGGTTTGGATATCTATCTCCTTTTTTTTTTACTTGTTGGCTTCTTTTGTTTCCTTTTCAGCTGTTTTTATTTCTGCAGTCTGCATTTCAACTGCTTTTGTTTTAACAGTTTGTATTTCAATTGTTTTTGTTTTGGCATTATGTGAGTCAACTCCTTTTATTTTGGCAGTATGTGCTTCAGTCTCCTTTGGAGCTGGCTCATATGCTTCACCTCTTGGCAATATTTTCTTCGATTGGGCAGTTGCTATATTTTTACTTCTAGGCCTTAAATTATACTTTTGATGGAGATCGGCCATTATATTATCGACGATTCCTTGATAAGCAGAATATTCTGTAATATATATGTCATTATCATTGTTAGACCGGTATTCTTTTTTAAATACCTTTCATAATCTTGCCTCGTTAAATGAGGTTGTTGACAATCATCGCGAAGATTATTCATATCTTCCTCTAAATCCTCAAACTCTTGCATGTCATCTCCTCCTATGAAATTTTCATTTTTAAAGGGGGCCTAAATCTTTTGGTCTTCATTTTTAATTTGTCTTTGTTGCATTTGAGGGTTAGGGTTTCTCCTGAAATATTTTCTAGCGAACTGATCTGCTTTATATTGATCTAGTTCCATCTTCGAAATTTTGTTTGATAGTTCTTTAATTATTTTTGCCATATCATCCATTTTATCTTTCGAGGACCTCCCAGATCCGGAGGGTCCTACTTGTTCTCTAAATCATCTGGTTTCTTTATTTCCCGTTTCGAATTTATTTTTTAATTTTCCAGATGCCATCATATTTGACTCAATCTCTACAACATTTTATTGCATTCTAGTGAGTACGACGACTCTCCTTTCTTTCAATAATAGAGAAAAATCGGGCTTGAAAGCTCCGATAAAAGTTACTTTTGCTGTGGGTTGGGAAGGTTTAACTTCAGCTAGGATATTGTTATATAATTTATTAAATATTTGAGTGAATTCAAGAATTGTTTCTAAATTTTTCTTTCTTAAAGCCCCAAACTCAGTTAAATAATATAGGTGATATTTTCTCTCTCCCCATTGTCTGAGAAAGGCACTTTCTAACTCGTCATATGATCCTATTGAACCTGCCAATAGTCCTCGAAACCAAGTTCCTACCTGTCCTTCAAAATTTTGGACTAACAGTCATGAATACACATCTTCGTGCTCGAGGCCGAGGATATCGATGAATTGATTGAAGAAATTTATATGCTCAGTAAATTTAGGTCTCCCTCTCCTGTAAACTTTGGTAGGTTTTTCATATAGTTTTCAGGTAATTCGTGGAGGGGAACTGGGAGGACCAAAGGAGCATATCTGGAAGCTACTTTAGAAAAAATTCTAGGAGTTGGGGGTGGTCCATGACCACCTCCTCCTCCTCCTCTACCACCTCCGCCACCTCCTCTACCTGCACCACCTCCTCCGGCAGCAGCCATTGACAATCTAGGGGATGAAACTTGGATATTGTAGAGAGGGTTTTCAAAGACGTGAAGCGACCTTTCAGTTACTTAGGAATGAAGTAAAAGAGGTTCTGGGAACTGACTGTCAGGAGAGAAAAACTAAAAAGGGAGGAAACGAGAGACGAGAGATGAGGATTGGGTTCTTCAGATTTGCAAGATGTGTAAACGGGAGAACCAGCGGGAGTCGAATCAGAGTGTATGATATATTCTTAGAAACTTTGGGAAGTTGGAAACTTTACTTCGAGAACTAATGGAATATCAATTGAAGAAGGTATCGAGATAGGCTCTTTACCCTTATTGGTAAAGGAGGTAGTTGAATCGGTTTCAACATTTATCTCGAATAAGACCAATCTGGGGTTTATGATTTCGTCTTCAATTCTATCAACCGATGTTTCTCCGAAAAGGATTTGGGTGGAAACTTCTTGCAGAGTTAACGGTTCAAGTGGAACCTTAGCATTAGACTGTGTGGTTTTAGGTTGGTAAACTTTACTTGTGGACGCAGTGGTTTTCTTAAGTTATCCCCTTGGTTTTAAAAAAAATTCAGGGTCAAAAACGGGTGTGGTATTCTCATCATCTGGGTTTTGTCTGGTATTCCTTCGACCGAATGCCAGTTTATTAAATTTTGGAGTCGAAAAGTGAAAAATAAAAACTAATCCTTATAATGTATTCAATCTTTGTTCACTATCAAAGAGAGAAACTTACAATGTCATTCTCCCAGGGAAAAATAACTTTGTTTCTTCATCCCCGACAATGGTGCCAAAAAGATGTTGTTCTTGAGTTTGTACTTAATGCTCAAATCACAATGTCAGGCATCAGGAAATGAAGAACGTTTAAAAGTTTGCTCTTTCTATCTCAGTTATGTGAGAAAAATTCCTTAAATTGAATTAATAGTATGACAGCTCAGAGGTCGTTTTTCGTGTCTGGGTTAAATTTGAAAATATTGGATGTAATGAGAGAAAAACATAAAGTTGTTAGACAAAGCAAGGCATCAAATATAGGAGAATATTACTTTGTTACAGAAGAAGAAAATAGATAATGTAACCTTAAATGAAGCATAAAATATAGCAATATAATTAATTCACAGGTCTTGTATTTACTAACAGTAAATACAGAGGAAAAGTTGTTTATTATTAGATAATTGAATGAAATATAACCACAGTAGATGTTGTACTAAATTGCGATCAAGCATTCATCAAGGAAATATATAAAAAGAAGCTAGGATGTGGAAAGACAGAAGAACACATAACTCAAAAGGATGAAATGTGGAATCTCTGGTCTGCGCTTGTATTAATTCTCAATGAGGAGAGTTTTCTCAATTACAGCCAACAAGAAGCAGCCTTTGTTCCTTCTTTTGAATATGCATTTATACAATAGTCTTCAACCTCAAATGGTTGGAATTATTTATCTCAAGAATAATTATAATTACAAAATATGGAAGTTGAAATGCTTCGTTTTCATTCTTCTTGATCTTCTCGTCATGTTGGCACGGGTGTTTTCTTTTACTATCTTCTAGCTCCAAAATAGATCATGTACACAGACTGTATCATTGATTTCCATAAGTATTACCCTTTCCCTGCTCAATACATTTGATGCATCTGCCCACAAATTGAGCTACCAACCTGGAGGATTCTGTCAAATTATTGGCCTCAAAAATGTAAAAAAAAATTCCAACTGAGGCAATCTATCTCCCATCCGTCTATCTTTTGAAATAATAGACTACAGTTGTAGATTAGGCTTCACTAGCCATCTATCTATTTGAGCAATATCGTCATGTTTTATCTGTGATATTTCGGCTTAGGATTCTTCCATGTTTGTTTTAATGTCGAGTAGATGTTTGGCTATATCAATCTAACCCAGTGTTCCAAAACTATCTTCTTTATCAAGGCCCAATAATTCCTGGTTGAATAAACCAAAAGTTTCTTCACAAGATTCTTTCACTTCTTTAGCCATTTTCTTGCCTTCGGCTATGTTAGACTCCCAAGTCTTCAATATGATATCACCTCTGGTCTGCTCTAAAATGGACAATCCAGAAGACATAGCTATTTATTCTTTTGCTGATGATATAACCGCTTCTTGGAAGGTAGTTTGGGCGATGATAGCCTCTCTCCCTCTTAAAAAAACATTATTTAATGCTTGATCTATCACCCGAAAATGATTTTGGATGATTTCTACCTTAGAGAGAAGGCTTAGTTGCGCTTCTTCCAGTTTCTTTCGCACTTCCATTGCTTGAGCTTGGAACAATGTTACATCTATAATCATGCTTTCAGTAGAACTTAATTTGTCTTGCAATTTCCGTACCAACTCCTCTTGTTGGATGACTCGTCCTTGGTTCGCTTGGGCAGTCTTGTGTATCTCTTCAAGGTTGTTTTTAAGATGTTGGATTTCTTGTTTATCGCTGGCTCTCATCTATTCGAATCCCTTGTTGACCTCACTTCCGACATCCTTTGTTACAGTGTTTATTTGTTTTTGTAATTGGTTTATTAGTAGGTCTTTTTGCTTCAGTCGTTCTTTTAAAGTTCCAACGGAATACTCGTTGGTTGTTGCATAAGCCCCTAATGAACCCACTATTTGTTCAGTGAATTCTACCCCTTCTAAGGCCTCTCCATCAGTTAGTACTCTATATCTTTTGACCGCTGCACCTGCCCTTTGGTGCGTTTCTCACTTTACCACAACTTTTCTTTTCTTGTTGAAAAAGAAATCGATAGGAGGTATCTCTTCTATAGGGATTGGTGTTAGATATTCTATGAATATTGTCTCTGTATCAGGGTTTCCTCTAGTAGACTGTAAAGGCGTGACATAATTAATGGGGTTGCCGATTTTTGTAGACGATTGTTTTCTAGTCACGTCTGTAGTTGATTTATCTGGTGTAGCCAACATCTTATCCTCTCCCTTCTTTGTTAGTGTCTCTGCTTGATTTTTGGCCTGATTACCGATATATTGGTCTTCCGGGTATCTTTTTTTATGAGTCGAGACCTCATTTTTCTCTAAGTTTTCCTAGGTTTCTTGTTTGCTAGAGTTTACGGCTTCTGAACTTCGGGTCTCCATTTTCTGTGTATTTGGAGACGTCAGGACTTCCCCTTGTAACACTATAGGGAGGCTACTTCTTCAGTGCCTCTGAAAGTTGTAGAATTCAATCATTCTTTCGGGTGACAAAGCTTGAAACTGGCCTAAGACCTCCAGATAAGATCTCACTCCTCGAAAAATCTCATCTTGAGGAGAATCCTCGTGTTCATACCTTTTCAGACTACAACTAGCCATGTGGTTACCCATGACCTTCTGTGGGTCATACTTCTTGAATTCAATGTTTACCAGCTTTATTTCTTCTAAGGCCGCAGCCTCTACTTTGGAGTGGTTGAAATCCAATAAAGAAAATGCACCAATGTGTAAGGGGAAATATGGCTATACCTTTTTCTGTACTCCTTTGAGTTCTTTGATAATCTCGCCGAGTACACTTTATCGTGTGACCTCACGTCACACTAGTCTGTCTGGTAAAAATTACGGTAGAGCATATGGAGGAATTGAACAGCCAAAAACCCTAATATAGGAGAAGTGTTCCTTGATGTACCAGTCTGCCATGCTGCCTAGGTTAGCCACAATTTTATCTGAAATTCTAGGAGGTGGGTGACCAAATATAACAGCGTGCATAGGCACCACTACCCAGTTACAGATTTCATAGAAGAAATATTTCACCTTGTCTTCCCAGAGTTTTGAATGATAAATGTGAATTGGTTCTGCGCTACTTGGATTCTAGCTCCATCCCATCAACGGGAAAGGTGTCATGAAAAAAATGGCATCCATAATATAAGCTGACATGAAGAATGAAGTTGATTTCCCTTTGTTTTTGTGTGCCCGGTATTCTGTAATTTCACTAGCCAGATTGTTCGACAATATTTTGGCCTAGTCGAAAGAATACCCTTCCACCACTGTGTGTATCATGGGCACCCATGGAAGAAAGAAATGGGTTGTATTCTCATTCCCATAGAGCTTACACATCATCATCGCTACATACATGAACTGTGGTTGTAATGATGAAACTGAGTATGTGCCATGAGAATCAGCTCTGAACTTTTCGAGGCGCGAATACCAATATTTGATCAAGCCAGAAAGGCTTTTTCCAAATTGATCACACTCCTTCTTGTTGAAATCCTCTAAGAAACTAGCATTGTAAGTGAAGTTAGGTGTTGGATATATCTTATGCATCACCTATATGTGCTCTAGCCGAAATGATCCAACAACTACCTTCTGCGAATTGAATATAGTTCTAGTTGGGATATCTACATGATCCAGTGCCCATCCGATCATATCATAATAGGGTAAAAAGTCGTGGCCTTGTTGCTACCTTATGCATCTCTGACTGAGCAACAATATTGTATTTGGTAAACAAGTCTTCATTTTCATTGTCACTTGAATCATCCAGTTAGTTTACCAACTCGTATTGCAGGGTGTTGAATACATGCGTCCAGGTTTTAACTGTATCTACGCTTCTAGGTGAGGTGTCAGAGATAACCTCTGCGTTCTAGATTGAACTTTCACCGGTCGCTTTAGGCGTTTTTCATGGAGCCATGGTATCGAGTCTCAGAGTTCTATTATCTGTTATGGAGAATGAGAGTGCAGAAAACTAATTATTTCTCTAAGCCAGCTCCGTGAAAACGAGAATGTAATTCAGAAAATGAAAAATCTTCTTTGCCTTAAGCATATCAATTTGTGCAAATCTTCACTGACAATGCATTTAATTCCTTTAGTCAAAATATTTGGGCGATAAAGCAAGATATTATATGAAATCATTTCTCTAAATTAGCTATTAATGTCATTAATGGTCCATATTTCGTGATCTGGGAAAAGCATAGACAACACTTGAATTTACCCGTATTTCAAATCGACGCAAACTTTACAGGAGATAAGATTGCTTAAGGTGTTAATAAATCAAGTTTATTCTGTTAATTAATCATGTTTAACCGTAATCCATTTCGGGGTTTGGAGTCCCGAGAGATCTTATTTTAGTTCAAGTTATGATCCCTAAATCGTGAAATCGTGATTTGATCAATTAATATTAATCAAGTTTAACCTTTTAATTAATCGTGATTAATTACGGGTTTCGTGACTTCGGGTATTGGGATTTCATGTTGTCGTTCGAGACAGGATTCCCGAGACGTGAAGTTGTGATAATATTTATTTATCGTTAATCATTATTAATCGTTTAATTAACCCGGTTTAATTTAAGTTGGTTTCACAATTTCGTATATTGAGACTTTGGTGGTCGCTCGAGGCATGGATCCCTGAATCACGAAGTCGCAATGTGATTAATTTGTATTAATCTATTTTAACGATTTAATTAACATGGCTTAAAACTTATCGCAGTTTCTCGATTTTGCATGTCAGGACATTGAGATTCATTACATGTTGGACTGTTAGGTCTGCGAAACCCCGAGACTCGACATTTTGAAGATTTTCTTTAGGGATTTGACCTTTCAACTAGTGGGCAGCTCCATAACTTTTAAGCATTTAGGATCATTGTATTAAATGGAAGACCCCATCAATGGTGATATCCAAGTGTGCATTTGTCTTTATTTAAACAAGAATTAAACTTATTTAAGTCTAAAGTTTAGAAAAAATATATGTTTCAACACACATGGAAAAGGTTTTAGCAACTAGAGTTTAGATGGAACTTTTGCAAACCTATTATGTATGACCATCGTACTCCTCCCATATCTTTGCAATAGTTTATGACATACTTGGATAATTTGGCATATTTTGGGTTGTTTTCATAGCATGCTAATTTGGTTGTTGCAAACTCTATTCATACACAGTTTTGGAAACTCTAGCATGTGACATATTATGATGATAATGATTTGTGAGCATAGTGATTGATATAAGAAATGGCTTGGAATTTTTTCTCAAAAGAGTTACATGTTGATTGGTTGATTTTACATTGGTTCTGTAATGGAAAAGTGAACAAGTCTAAAAGACATATAGAATAACGTTGACTAAGTTTTAATTGTAAACATGAACTTTAGCCCATTAATTTCATTTTATATCACTTTTTGCAAAATATTTTATATATTCATTTTCATTTTATATATTCATTTTCATGCTTATCATGTTCATGATTAAAAGAATTGTAAATTGTTCATAATAGAGAAGTGTTTAAGAAATATTTAGTTCAGATTATGGAAATTTGAAGTGGAAACATGGGTGTTTATTAAGTTATGTATTTTTTCCCTGTCCTACAGTGTTCATGTTCCATTTCTCCCTTTTATTCTTGAATTATCATGCTATACTCATAGCCATGACTAAAACATATTTAACAATTTTTTTAATGAATGCTTACTATGTTGCGTATTGTATTATACTTTATGGATTTTGGACTAATTGAAATGATAATGGTAAACTAGATGAGCCTCTTTAGCAGAAGAAGTAACAGAGGAGGAAATAGAGGTAAATAGGGAGAAGAGGCAGAATGCCAAATGTGTTTTGGCAGCAAGGGAGGCACAATATAATGGTATTTTCTATCCACTTTTATGATTATTTAGATGAACTTAATCAACTGGTGAAAATTGGTTACTTGAACCTTGGTGGAAAACTTGCTTTACCTCAGCCCCCAACTCCTCCTAGTGCACCTCTATAGCCACACCCTAACATCATGGACTTTCTCGATCATCCTGTCCAACCAATGAATGATAGTTGGGATAAAAAACATGTAAACCCTCCTTCTAGTGTCACACAATGGCATGTTAATCATCCTCCACCTCCTCACACAACATCATTTAATACATCAATTGCTTCCATGACATGTTCTCATCCTAAAGACCATAGAATGCTCTCCCATGAATTCCAAATGGATAAAATAAATAAATGTATTACCTCTCATATCACTAAGGCATCCCAGTCATCCTTTATACATTCAAAAGAGAAATCAACTAAAGAAGGAAGTGGCTAAAGAGAATTTTCCTTCAATGACATGCATATGAAAATAGTAAAGCATGAAGAGAAAAAGTCTTATTATGAAGACTTTCTAAATCTTAGGTTAGATGTGTGTGAAAATAGAAAAGAAAGAAGAATTTTTCAAAAATAAGTAACCTCAACTTTTTTAATTTGTATTGACATTGTTATTTTAGACATTTGATACTTTATTTGGGACAGACAACAGGAATCTGATATTTATTTTGGAAACTTTAAATATCATATTATTTTGATATTTTGGGAGGTACAAGTGTCTATTGATATGGAGTATTTTGTATGGATGTCTTATTTTGATATGTTTTTCTACTACTAATATATGTTTATATTTTTAAATTATTTTGGAGTTACAAGGAAAATTTTGAAAAATAAGAAAGCAAATACCTAGTGGGACCCCACCTATTATTTAAATATACTTAACCCTTATAATAAATAAAGTTGTCTTGTATTAAATAAAGTTAATTAAAATTTAAACAAAAAGGTAGTTGAACTACTAACTACTTCACTTCAGGAAGATATAAAAGAAGGAGAGTAAGACAGAGAAAGACATAAGAAAATAGAGAAGTGAAATTTATGATAAGGTATGTTTTAGCCTTAAGTGAGATTATCATTTTTTCATTCCATTGTAATTTTTCATTAGAGTTGAATTATCTTGTTGAAAACAGGGTTATTTTGAAGGTGGCAAAGAAAAGAATAGGAAGCATTGACTGGTGATATGCTTCAAGCTCATTTATTTTCTTGAATGTTTGTTTGGTTTTAGTTAGAAGTTTTGAAGTGAGTCAGTGTTAATTAATGCTAGTTTTTTAGATTTCAAAACAATGATGCACATGTAACTTGGATTGATCCAGACTGGTTTTATGTCCTGGTCTTTATTTTTTACATTAGATTTCCATGTATGAGTCACAATTACATCTTGGACTTCCAACAATTATATTTGGTCCAAGTCCTTGTAGGGACTTGAAGATATATTATCATTTGTAACTCAGGATTGATATTAGTAAAAGCTTTGTTGATTTCTTCTCACTTGTGGGATTGTTTTAATATTGATTTTCAGATTTGTTCTTTGTTTTATTTTTATATTTTTCATTTCCATATGTTTACATAATTCATTTACTTTGCAAGTACATTCTTTTACTTTACTTCAAATTGTACAATCTTGGACAAAATACACCAAAATTATATATACGTAAAATAGAGTTAGATCCAAGAACCATATTTCTTGAGGTCTGATTGAAATTTTGATAGGACATAAACTTGGTTTATAATCCCACCAAGATCACCTAGCCTGAGGAGATTCTAAAATGTAATTACCATTCTTTTCATCAACATTTATTTTGGTGACCATACTGAGGAATTTTTCTTAACTCTCTGGTTCTTTTCTTTTGTTTATTTTCTTTTTTCTATTTTAATGACTTTGCCTACCCCTTAGCAACCAAACATAAGATTTCATATGCCTAACCAAAGAAGCATCACTTCAAGCCTCTTTGATTTTGTCTTAGAAACTGTCATCTCCCATGAAGAGCTTGAACGTTCTTGGGAAGTTATTGCTCGTGATATAGAAATCTAAGAGAAAAGAGAATATATTCAAAGTAAAGCTCGTAATCAACCTCCTTATTAGAAGGTTGTCTTATGACCAATCAATCTTGTGAATCATGATGAAAAATAGGTGAACCCCATGAATTTGATCCTTTCTTTGAAATTGTAAGAAGGAAGAAAATCCTACAAAACCTTTATCCAAGGCTCCAACAATCCCTATCTTATTATGAGACTTAGTTTACAAGTTAATCAATATATTTCTCTCCTATGAGAATAGCAATGACTTCTTCAAGTGATTCTGATACTACTAGCAGAACTACCTCCTCACAGGTTTCTT
This sequence comes from Picea mariana, assembly GCA_032191745.1. Lineage (NCBI taxonomy): Eukaryota > Viridiplantae > Streptophyta > Pinopsida > Pinales > Pinaceae > Picea > Picea mariana. The sequence continues at coordinate 69,114 of JASDQU010103902.1, read as the reverse complement.
CCTCATCCATTATCAAAAGCATGTATGGTCACTTCAATCCCATCCAATCAACCACAAATCCTGTGAAAGTAATAAAAAAGTATGGTTTATTCCAATTCGAAGAGGATGCTAACACTACACCTTGGCATGTATCCTCTTTTTTGAATCTAAATCTATCCATCAATCCTCCTCCAAAGTTTAAATACCATTTTCCCAAATTCTCTGGCATTGGAACCATCTCTATTAATTAACATTTAGTTGCATTTTCCAATGCATTTCATAACATAGGGGAAAACGATAATGATACATGTATGAGATTATTTGTTAATTCTTTGGAAGGAAAAGTTGTTGTAGATTTCTTTGAATAACTTCCTAAAGTATTTTCAACCTGGGCTAAGTTATCTCATTGGTTTAAATCCACATATGGACAGCCCCAAAGTGTAGTAGATTTGTTGAGAGATTACAACAATATCATTTATAACAAATGTGAAACAATCAAGCATTTTAATTTATATTCACTAAATTGTATAATCAAATCCATGAGATTATCTGACCTCATAATCAAGCTACTTTGATGCATTATTACAATGCATTACCATCTTCTTATTGTCATAGGTTAAAAGATAAAAATGCTAACAATCTAGGATCAACATTGCAAACTTGTTTGGAATTTGAAGAACAGTTGACAAGAACATGTTTCTCTATTGAATATTATGTTTAGAAAATTGATATGTCAACTGTATCGTAGCTTTTTTAGGCCATGAGAAATAGAATGATTTATTTTGAGAGAAAGGGTGTTGCTTCTACCTTTACAAAAACCTCCACACAAACTTCCATGAGGAATCTACCTCAAATATTTCAAGAGAACATATTTTCAGTAAAATATTTGATACTACAATTATCACTTTAGATGGGCCCCTAAAGAGGATGTAATTATGGTTGATACTCAAAAAAAAAATATTTTCAGAATAAGAACAAAGGTGGTCCTCCTAAAACCACTTTTTCCCCAAGTACATCCTCTCATCAAATTGATCCTCAAAGTAGAAGGGGTACTCATAGTCCTGAGGTAATTTCAACCTCATCTTCTTCATCGAAGTATAATATTTTGAAACAATTGTCTAACATTAAAGTTGATGCCTATTTATTGGATATGGTAATTGTTTCCAAACAACAAAAGCATCTGAAAGATTTTATGGAAGGTAAGACTTCTATTGTTTCCAGTTTGACTAAGGAACAAGATGAAGAAGAATTGTATGTAAATAAGTTAGGTGTGTATAATCCTAGGAACTATGTAAAAAATCCTCATTTTTATTCAATGAATATCATGGATAAAATCGCACAGTGTTGTTTGATTGATGGGGGAGCTTGTCCAAATGTTATGTCTAAAATCATTATGGAAGAATTAGGTCTTTCATGCACCAATAAAATTCAAAAAGTATGTTATCATATATTAGTCAACAACATGCTACCATTAGTGAAATTAAATATGTAACTTTGGTGTTGTGTGTGCAACTTGAAATCAATACTACCTACAATATACAAGTCATTTCTATGCCAATAAGTAACTACTTTATTATTTTAGGAAGAGACTAGCAACCTTTAACTGGTGGATACATATCACTGGATGGAACACACATGTCCCTTCCTAAAAATGGTAAAAATATAATTGTTTTTCGTGAAGGGTGAATCTCACCATATATTGAAAGAGTGTCTCAACCACATGTAAATTTTATTGAAGAAGATATTGGTGTATATTCCATATTTTTGGAGGAAGATGGTAATTATGTTTCACAGACTCCCAATCCTGAAGATGGTATGTGGAATATGAATTTTGATGGTGCATGTTCTAGTGAAGTAAATGGAGCTAGTATAATATTGTACTCACCTATAGGGAAAATTCATAATTTTTCTTACAGAATAGAGTTTGCATGAATGAATAATGTGATAGAGTTTGAAGCCTTAGTGATTGGAACAAAAAATTCTTTTAATCTAGTCTATTATCATCTTTATATATTTGGGGATTTTGAGATTATCATCAATTTGGTTAAGAGAATTTATACCCCATCCAATAAAATTTTAAAGAGATATATACAAGCAGTTTGGCAGTTGATTTATAATCTTTTATCTTTCAATATTACTCATATCTGGAGAGATTTGAACTCGATGGCAGATAGGTTAGTTGTTTTTGTAGCCATTCCTACAAGGCAATTGCTTCCTGAAATACCATATTGTACCTTTATGTCTCTATATCATCCTCATTTTCCTAACAAGTTTTCTCCAATGATGAAAGTATATGTTCCTTCTTGTAGAATGAGCTCTTGAAAAGGAAAGAGATCATATCTTTAAAAGATAACAAATACCCTAAGGGATTAACCCCTATGAAGATCTCATTCTCATCAAGTGATGTAAGAAATAAAAAGGAAAACATGGAGGAATCAAAAAGAAAAATAAGAAATACCATTCCGGTGAACATTGGGACTCAAGAAGATCCAAAGATTCTAAAAATTGGAGCTTAGTGTTCAGAACAAGAGAAATGGAAATTCATGGATCTATTTCATGAATTTCGGGATGTCTTTGCATGGCCATAAAATTATTTATGTGGGTTTGATCCTAGTCTAATACAACACGCAATTCCTATTAAATAAGAATCAAAACTAGTAAGGCAAAGACAAAGACAAAGACCAATAAATCATGCATTGGAAGCAACTATTAGAAAAGAGATTGAAAAGATCTTAAATGCCCATATCATTTTTTCCTGTCAAGTAATCAGAATGGGTTTCAAGCCTTTTCCCAGTATGGAAAAAGAATGTAGATTTTATATTATGTGTTGATTTACGTGCCTTAAACAGGGAAGGAATTAAAGAAAATTTTCATCTTCCTAATATGGAATTGATTTTACATCAAGTAGAAAGATCTTAAATGACATCACTTCTTGACAGTTTCTCAGGATATAATATGTGTCAAGAAGATTGAAAAATATAAAACTACTTTTGCTACACGTTGGGGAACCTTTGCTTACGAACGTATGCATTTTGACTTGATCAATGCAGATGTTACCTTCCAACAAGCTATGCAAATAGATTTTGGTGATCTCATCGGTGAAATTATTCAAATTTATCTTGATGATTTAACTATATATTCAACCTGAGAAGATGATTTTGATCATCTTAAACAACTCTTTCTCCGTTGTAGAAAATTTGGTATGTCATTGAATCCTAAAATATCATTTTTTTGGTGTCACTTAAGGAAAACTCCTCAAAAATATTGTATAAGATTCAAGCATTGGTATTGATCCAGAGAAAGTAATTGTCATTCAAAATCTCCAAGCTCCATCTTATAAAAATGAAATTCAATCATTCATGGGTAAGATCAATTTTGTTAGAATATTTATTCTTGATTTTTCCAGAATCCTAAAATATGTTCATATAATGTTAAAGCAGGATCGATCTTTTTCCTAGAATGAAACTATTGAAAAGGATTTTGTAGAAATTATAAATGCAATTAGTACTGCACCAGTATTGGCAAAACCTGATTTTGCAAAATAATTTATCATATATACAAATGCTACTAAAGAAGGTATATGTGATATCCCCAACCACCCATAGGTCGGGGCATGCTACCTTCAAGCCTTCCCTTGGACTTCTTTCTCTTACGATACCTTTTTTAAAATTTATGAATGCATAAAAGAAAAGACTTTAACGACATGCACAACAGTAGTTAGAAAGCATGCATAGTCTAAAGATTCAATTAAACGATAATTAAATATACAACGGAAAAACATTCATATACATGTAAATGATACCATAACAGAGAGCACTTATCTTTATGGAAGATGACACCAACTGGGTTCAAACCAAGGACGTTCCACCCAACTGTAGATACCACTGCTCCAAATCTCAATAGCAGTGTCACCCCTGAGCCAGGGCTATGAATCCACAAGGATGGTTCTAGAGTGTACTTGGGTTCCCAAACCAGTCATCTCTCAAGCTCTCACAGGTTTCCCAACACCCACAACAATCCAAGTACCCAACTCTCTTCTACCCATCATGTATTGCCCCAAGAGAATGGACCTCCACCCTTCTCTACCACGTAGTCCCTCAGGCGGTCCCTCTCCTTTTATTTTGGGGCCTCCAGCACAGCTGGTCCAGAATCTCAATGCTGGAACTCTCAAGACTCACATTTGTGAGAAAAAAAGGGCACAGGCCAATGCATCTCAGACATGCAGGCCCCAGGTCATGGTTGGATTGCACCAGTGACCATTACAACCAACTATCCCGTCGCTAATTCTTCAGCAGTTTGGTTCCCTTTCCCAATCCAAGACACGGGTGATGGATGGATCAATGAATGGGTAAGTGTGTGCATGGAAGTGCATGAGGGAAATTAAGGAATGTACAGGAAATCAGCAAACAAGCCATCATTCAAACCCCCCCCCATCAGACCCGAGGTGGGTTTAAGTAACTTTGTGGGGAATCAAGAACCTCCTGGCCTTCCCCAAGAAACTCACGTAACCGATCCCCTCCTTTAGGCAAAAAGGGTAATTAACATAGGAATACACACTTATCCCCTCAAGCCCCCTCTCTTGTGGAATCATAGCCCCCTATAACTCTAGTCCTTGTTCGTCTAGCAGCCATAAATGTGTTTATTATTAATAATGATCAAAACACTACATTTCTTGGGCACATTGGCCTTTTAATAATTATTTGGGCACCCTGGCCTCTCAGCATTGTAACAATACATTATTTAAAATGGGGGTTCAGAACCTAGGGTGTTACATCCCCTCCCCCTTATTTTGGCACTGTCCTCAATGCATATACAAAATAGAGATCGAAATCTCAAATTTATTCAAAACGATGCAGGTAGTCTCCCCACATGGCATCTTCATGCTCCCAGGTAGCATCTTCAGGACCGTAGCAGGTCCACTGAACTTTTACCAGCTTTATAACTCTATTCCAGAGCATTTTGATTTTTCTGTCCAATACCCGCACTGGTTGAACCTAAAAATCTCTCTCTGTCCTTACCTGAATCAAACGACAATCAATAACGTGGTTAGGATCATGTACATATTTCTTTAGTAAAGATACATGAAATACATTATGCACATTCATGGAAGCAGGCAATGCAAGCATGTATGCAACTCGCCCTATTCTGTCAAATATTTCAAATGGACCACAGAATATGGTTGCCAACTTTGTACAACTACCCAATTTCAAAGAGATTTTCTTGGGCTTCACTTTCAAAACTACATGCTCCCCTACTTTAAATTTTCTAGCTGTCATGTTCTTGTCTGCATAAATTTTTTGTCTATCCTGAGCTGGCTTTAAATTCTGCTTGATCTTGACAACCTGGTCTTCCATGCCCTTGAGCAACCCAAGTACCACTCTATCTGTTGGGTTGTCCCAACTTACTGGAGTATCACATTTCCTACCGTACAAGGCTTCAAATGGGCTCATTGTCAATGAATCTTGATACCCATTATTATATGCAAACTCAACCAAGTGTAAGTAATCTTCCCACTTAGATGGCTTATCCATCACATAAAATTCTCAACATGTCTTCAATTATTCGATTGACTCTCTCTGTTTGTCCATCTATCTGGGGTTGATATGTTTGTTGGCAAATGTTTAACAGGTAACGTATGCTTGTCATTGATGGCAAGTACAATAGTGAAGATGGCATGAGTATAGGAAATGTAACAGACGGGCATCAGAAGTAGGTTGGGAAGATGCTGCAAAGCAAGCTCAATAAGGTCAGAAGAGATAGTGTAGAGGATGGTTGGCATGATTTATAGGCAGTATGCGCTTGTCATTGATGGCAGGATCAGAGTGTGCATCGATGGAAAAATAGGAACAAAGTAAGCTCAGGAGGTATTAGCGCAGAGTCGAATGCAGTGCGTAGGTGCGCACCAGGGATGAGGTTAACTCATGACTAAATATCAAGGGAGATAGCGTACTTAGGATCACAGGCGGATCAAAGGTCGAGGCCTTTGACACTTATAAATTCTTCCAAGTAAGGAGGATGCGTAAGCTCAGAGGAGAAGCATCAGTGATCGTTGGATCCCATCCCGAATTCCCGATGATCATCAGATCTCAATGTAGACAAGAGGAGTGTGCAGATATGGAGAATAGATCTCAGGCGTTAGATCCGAGCGTAGGGTCCGACCACCATTGGATCGAGGAGAACCTGCACGCTCTTTAAAGTACAAGGAGTAGAGGGCTCACAAAATCCTGAAAGAAGGAGGACCATCCATATTCAGGCAGGACACGTGGACACAGATCAACATTTCGCTGACTGGAGAGTCAAAGGAACAGGGTTCCCTAACCTCGCGAAATGCGAAATTGCAACTTAACCACAGCCGTCAGATCAAGATGTGATATGCACCGTTGATCCAACTCCATATCGGAGTTTCGCAGATCGAGAGTTGAAGATGTCAAAGAATAATAACCACAGGAATCTCGAAATCGTGATATATGATATTGCGATTTAATCACAGCCGTCAGATCAAGATGTGATCTGGATCGTCGATCCAACTCACGTCAGTAAACCACGTCAGCTAGGAACATGTGGCACAACTAGGTAATGACAAGTGTCAAACTGATTCAACATTTCAAGCACATGTAAGTTATGAATCAGGGTGACACGTGGCAGGTATTTGACACATGTGATGTCAGCAAGTTTACACCACTTTGGAGTTTCAAAAATCGGGAGATAGAGATGTCAAGAAACTCTCAGCATCAGGAGTCCCGAAATGCCGAATTGCAAAACACCGAAATCCCGTCAACCATCCATCTCTGGGGGTTATGTGGACCATTGATCCAACTCCCTTTCAGAGTTTCATGGATCGGGAGTTGGAAGCATCAAGAACAGTCATCACAGGAATGTCGAAATCGTGATATGCAAAATTGCGAAATGATCTGAGCCGTCAGATCAAGTGTTGATCAGGACCGTTGATCCCACGCCATTTCGAGGTATCGGGGATCGCGACTTGGAGAGTCGAGATGTCTCATCTCCAGACTCATGAAATGCAAAATTGTGAAAGCAGCTTATGCATAAGGCTATGGTCATATCCCTTGGTCACATCAGCGAGAGATGGAGGAAAGAGGTAGAGCAACCAATCTCCGTTTCGGGGATCACAACTGGGAATGTCGAGATGCATGGTCACACGAATGTCGAATTGCCGAATGGTGAAATGCCAAAAGGAATGCAAGATCCCATGGAATAAATCCAATGGTGCAGGTGAATTTGAACAAAGATCGGAGGGCTACTGTAGCACGATACAATGTAACTGCCAGAAACCACTGATGGTTCCTGCCAGAGGACTCGAAGACACTTCGGGATGACTAACAGAGGAGGTGAAGAGTCTCTGGGAATCTTCAAGAGAGATGAAGATGTTCGTGGAGGCGATTGACAGCTGATGAGCATTGAGGCTTGTAACTGAAACAGAGAAGGTGAGCTCAACTGTCACAGAGAAGATGAAGAGTCTCAAACTGCCAGAGAGGCTGAGGAATCTCGGTATAACATACAGTGATGCTAGACGCGCGGGGGGAACCACCAGAGAATATGAAGAGTCACGATGATGATCAGACAGAGCACTGGAGTTGTGGAGGAATTTGGCGCGGAGTGAGCATGCAGAAGCATTGTGAATATTGCATGCACAAAGACAACAGAGACTATAAGAAGGGGCAACAAAGAAGAGATCAGAGTTGTCGCTGTGGAGGAGAATTCAGGTGTGTGCAAGGAGGAAGAGCACAGGAGCAGAAATGCACAGTAGAGGAATGGTGCATTGAAGGGATATGGCCCAGAGAGCATAAAAGGCATAAGAACAGAAAGTACAAGGGGTGTGCAGAAGACACAGATGCAGATAGGGTAGAGCAGTGTAACAGAACAACGACAGGGTTGGTAAGCCATTGAATAACTCTATATCACTGTAATAAGTTTTAGTAACAAAGAATTTACATTTCAGGGTGGTTGGGAGGTGCTAGGGAGGACTGGTGTCCTCAAAGGTTCAAGTGGGTGCTTGAACGTAGGGAGTTGGTGCTTCCTTCTAGTTGGTGCTATAGAATCTAGGGAGTTGGTGCTTCCTTCTAGTTGGTGCTAGAGAAACCAGGGGGTTTGTGCCTCCTTCTAGTGGGTGCTAGAGAAAAACAGAGAGTTGGTGGTCTCAGCAAGTTGCAGCTTGCAAAAACAGAGGTTGTAGCCTCACAATGAGTTGGTGCTCATATGTATGATAATGTAAAGAATGTAGATAATACTTATCATATAAAGAAAAAGAGGTTTTTACCCTGTATGGGTTTCCTCGGGAATTATCTGTCTCTGTATTTCTCATATATGTGACTGATGTTGAATGTGCCCTTGTTTAAGTCTCTACATTATTGTGATCATCATTGAGTGCCTTGTAAAGATTTAAAAAGAAGCATAATTGTTTAAGCACGGTAACAACTGATTCACCCCCCCTCTCAGTTGTCCAACAATTGGTATTAGAGCCAACCCCTTTTATCTAAGGGTATATCCTAGAGCTTAAACATGTCAAGCTATGAAGGAAATTCAACCAATAAGGCCCCTCTGTTCAATGGAACAAACTTTACCTTCTGGAAAGTTAGAATGAGAACCTACATAATGGCTTTAGGTGCAGATGTCTAGGATGTGGTAGATAC
>JASDQU010103902.1:35363-50923 GCA_032191745.1 Picea mariana | reverse complement strand
GAATCTCTGGTCTGCACTTGTTCATACTTTTTAAGATTCCAACTGGCCATATGGTTACCCACAACCTTCTACAGGTCGTGCTTCTTAAATTCAATGTTAACCAGCTTTATTTCTTCTAATGTCGCAGCTTCCACTCTGGAGTGGACGAAATCCAATAAAGTAAATACACCAATCTGTAAGGGAAAAGATGGCCATTCCTTTTTCTACACGGCTTTGAGTTATTTTCTAATCCCTTTGAGTACAGTTTGGCATGCGAACTCGTGGCACACCAGTCGGTCTAGTAAAAATTGTGGTAAAGCGTATGGGGGAACTGAACAATTGAACATTCTGATGTAAGAAAAGTGCTCCTCGATATACCAGTCTGCCACTTTATCCAGGTTAGCCACAACTGTATCTGAAATTCTATGAGGTGGGTGACCAAAAATAGCAATGTGCATTGGCACCGCTACCCAATTACATATTTCATAAAAGAAATATTTTGCCTTGTCTTCCCAGAATTTTGAATGATAAATATGAATTGGTTCTACGCTATCTCGAGTCTAGTTCCAGCCCATTAGCGACAAAGGTTTCATGAAACATATGGTGTCCATAATATAAGTTGACATAAAAATGAAGTTGATTTCCCCTTGGCTTTCTTTGCCTGGTATTCTGTAATTTCACTGGCCAGACTGTTCGACAATATCTTGGTCCAGTCGAAATAATAACCTTCTGCCACTGTGTGTATAATGGGTACCCATTGTATAAAGAAATGGGTTGTGTTATATTTTCCATGCAGTCTACACATCATCATGACTATATACATGAAATGTGGTTGCAATGATGAGATTCAGTATATGTTGTGAGAATCAGCTCTGAACTTTTTGGGGCATGAGCACCAGTCCTTGATCAAATCTAAAATATTTTTCCCATATTGATCACACTCCTTCTTGGTAAAATTCTCTAAAAAATTGGTATTGTAAGTGAAGTTTGATGTTGGAGATAGCTTATACATCACTTGTATGTGTTTTGGCCGAAATGACCCAACAACCACATTCTGAGAATTGAAAATAGTTCTAGTTGGGACATCTACATGATCTAGTGCCCATTTAATCATGTCATTGTAGGGTACAAGACTCTACCTTGTTGCTACCTTATGCATCTTTGCCTGAGCAATAGTCTTGTATTTGATAGGCAAGTATTCATTTTCGTTGTTGCTTGAATCATCAGGGAAACTTACCAGCTCGTACTATAGGATGTTGAATGCATTTGTCGAGGTTTTAATTGTGTTATACTTCTGGGTGAGGTATCAGAGATAACCTTTGAACTCTGGCCTGAACCCTCACTAGTCGCTTTAGCTTCTTTTCGTGGCGGAATGGTAGAAGTTCTAAAAAGAAAGCCTGCTATTTGTCATGGAAAACACACAGGACTGAGTATCTCATTAAGAAAACTCTGTGAAAATGAGAATGTAATTTAGAAAATGAAAAAATCTTATTTTCCTTAAGTGTATCAATCTGCGTAGACCTTTTTTGACAACACATTTAATTCCTTCATTCAAAATATTTGGGCTATAAAGCAGGATCTTATTTGAAATCATTTCCCTAAATTAGTTATTAATGTCATTAATGGTCGATATTTCGTGATCTGCAAAAAGTGTAGAGATATTTTGAATTTACCCGCATTTCAAACCAATGTAAATTTTTCAGGAGATAAGACAGTTTAAGGTGTTAATAAATCAAGCTTTATCCTTTTAATTAATCGTGCTTAACTTTAATCCATTTTGGGATTTGGATTCCCGTGCGATCTTATTTCATTTTACGTTATGATCCCTGAATCGCGAGATCGTGATTTGATCAATTTAATATTAATCGAGTTTAACCTTTTAATTAATCGTGATTAGTTAAGGGTTTCACGACTTCGGGTATCGGGATTTCAAGTTGTCGTTCAAGACAGTATTCCTGAAACATGAAACTGTGATATGATTTAATTATCGTTAATCATTATCTATCATTTAATTAACCCGGTTTAATTTTAAGCTAGTTTCGCAATTTTGTATATCAGGACTTTGGTGGTCGCTCAAGGCAAGATCCCCAAATCGTGAAGTCGCGATGTGATTAGTTAGTACTAATCGCTTTTATCGCCTTAATTAACATGGATTAAAACTTATCGTAGTTTTGTGATTTTTCATGTCAGGACATTGAGAGTCTTTATATGTTGGACTGTTAGGTCTGTGAAACCCCGGAACCTGATATTTTGAAGATTGTTTTCAGTGATTTGACCCTTTAACTAGTGGGGGCTCCATAACTTTCAAGAACTTAGGATCGTTGTATCAAACGGAATACCTCATCAATGGTGATATCCAAGTGCGTTTTTGTCTTTATTTAACGAGAATTAAACCTATTTAAGTCTAAAGCTTAGAAAAAATAAATGTTTCAATAGAATAAAAAGGCAATTCTTTGTTGCTAAGACACCTCAATAGAATGGAGTTGTTGAAAGAAAGAACAAGATAGTACAGGAAATGGCTCGAACAATGCTAATGGATTCCAAATTGACAGATATTTTTTGGACACATGCAGTATATACTACAGTTCACATTCAAAACAGAGTAATGCTCAGAAAAAACAGTGATAAAACTCCCTATGAGCTATGGAAAGGAAGACCAACAAATGTGAAGCACTTCAGAGTATTTGGAAGCAAATGCTACATCAAAAGAGAAGATGGCAGAATGGGAAAGTTTGACTCTCGTGTAGATAAAGGAGTACTTGTTGGTTACTCAAGTACAAGGAAAGCATACAAGTGTTACAATCTGAGGTTGAATAAAGTTGTGGAAAGAATCAATGTAACAATTAATGAAACAAGTGGACGAGAATTAAAGGAAGAAGAAAATGAATCAGTGGAACAGCTTTAGGAAGAAGAAGAAAAAGATGAAGAAGAAGTAGAAGGGGAATATGAAGAGGATCAGACAGAAGCAGAAGAACAATTTCAGCAAGTGTCTCCAAAGACACGTAGCAAACGAGTACAAAAGAATCATCCTTCAGATCAGATTATCGGAAACAAAGATGTAGGAGTTGAGACTAGAAGAAGAATATGTTCACCAGAACAAATGGACCTAGCACTCTTATATACGATTGAACCAAATAGTTTTGTAGAGGCCAACAAGAATGAATTTTGGAATAATGCCATGGATGAAGAATTGGATCAAATAGAGAAGAATGACACTTGGGAATTGGTTCCAAGACCAAAGAATAAGAATGTGATTGGCACAAAGTGGGTTTTCATAAATAAATTGAATGAAGATGGATAGGTTGCAAGGAACAAAGCTAGATTGGTATGTAAAGGATACACATAGGTTGAAGGAAACAACTTTGAAGAGACATTTTCCCCAGTTGCTAGAATGGAAGCAATCTGATTGCTTTTAGCTTATGCATGCTCCAAGAATACTAAAGTGTATCATATGGACATGAAATCATCTTTTCTGAACGGGAACTTGAAGAAGAAGTCTACATTGAACAACCAAAATGATTTCAGTTGTCATAGAACGCATATTATGTGTGTAAATTGAAGAAGGCCTTGTATGGTCTAAAACGGGTTCTTAGAGCATGGTACTCTAGACTGGATAAATATCTACAGGAGGCAGGGTTCATAAAAGGAAGTGTAGACAAAAACCTCTACATCAAGGTAACAAGCAAAGAATCAAGTTTGAAGAGACATTTTCCCTAGTTGCCAGAATGGAAGCAATTCGATTGCTTTTAGCTTATGCATGCTCCAAGAATATTAAAGTGTATTAAATGGACGTGAAATCATATTTTTTGAACGGGGAACTTGAAGAAGAAGTCTACATTGAACAACCAGAATGATTTCAGTTGTCATAGAACTCATATTACGTGTGTAAATTGAAGAAGGCATTGTATGGTTTAAAATCGGCTCCTAGAGCATGGTACTCTAGACTAGATAAATATCTACAGTAGGTAGGGTTCATAAAAGGAAGTGCAGACAGCAACCTCTACATCAAGCTAGCTCAAGATAGTAGATATTATTTTTGGAAGTACTGATGAAAGGAGAACTATCCTTCTTTTTGGGTCTTCAGATATATCAAAGAAACCAAGGAATTTTTATTTCTCAAACTAAGTATATTAGAGAAATGATAAAGAAGTTTGGAATGGAAGATTGAAAACTAGTTACCACTCCTATGCAAACCAGTTGCAAGTTGAGCAAAGATGATGATTCAAAGTCTACAGACCAGAGGCATTACAGGCCAATGATTGGTAGCTTACTATATGTGACAACATCTAGACCAGATGTAATGCAAGCAGTTGGACAGGTGGTACAATTTCAAGCAGCACCAAAGGAATCACATGTATTAGCAGTGAAAAGTATTTTCAGATATCTCAAAGGAACAAAAGAGTTTGAATTATGGTATTCAAAAGGAAAGGATCTATCACTTATTGCATATTATCGCACAATTTGTACTTATTCAAAAGGAGAAGGTTAAGGAAAGGAAAATTGGCATAATAAGAGGTTATCCTATCACTGTCACCTCAACAGGATACCTCTTTCTATTTAGGGTTAATGGCCCAAGGGAGATGTCCCCGGTGACCTGGGGGTTTAAGAGGGCAAGGTTAAAGTGTCTATAAAAATATCCCCTCTCACATGTCACACTGACTAGAAATTCCTAGGGTTTTAACCAATGAAGTAATGAAGTATTAATATGTACCTGCCCAGAACAAAGCAACAAGGAAAGATATTTGATCGTTGAATTCGTCTATGTCCAGAAATCCTTCGCACTCTTGCAGGCTATTTATTCTGAGCACTCTAAAATTAGATTCAGCTAGTAGCTTAGCCAAAACCTATCCTTTGACAAGCTTTGTTGGTTTCACCTCTAGATCGAATTCTTGAATTTTAGCAAGCCATTGGCCCCTCTTTCCGTCACTATCAGGCTGCACCGGTATATCTTTAACGAAACTGGTGGGTACATATGCAATCACTTTAGAATGTAATACATAGGTATTGAAAGATTTTAAGGCCTTCACCATTGCATATGCATGCTTTTCCATTATGTCGTATTTCAACTCTGCGTCTCTAAGGATTTTTCTGAAAAATGTTATTGGTTGTTCGAACCCCTCTTCGTTCTTCTGTAGGAGTACTACAGGAATTGTGTGTTTGGATGCGAATGAGAAAATTAAGAATTCCTTCAGATAATTTGGGCTTGCCAGCACTCATGCTTCACCTATGACCTTCTTGATGCGTTCAAACGATGCTTTGGCTTCGGTTGTCCATTTAACCTCATTGTATTTTTTAATCATATATGTAATCAATTTCATGATTTCAACGAAGTTTGGGATAAATCTTCTCAAAAAATTGATCTTTCCTAAAAATGACTGAATTTCTTTTCTATTTCTAGGAATGTTGATAGTATCTATAGCTTCAACCCTTTTCGAGTCGATTTTAATTCCATTTCGAGATACAATGTGGCCCAAGAGTTTACCTTTCTGCATTGAAAAGTGATATTTCTTGGGATTTAAAGACAAATCGAATTTGCGACATTTCTCAAAAAACTGTTTGAGATGTATTACATGTTCTGCATCAGATTTAGAAAATGCGGTAGATCATCAAGATAAATGACAACGAACTTATCTATTTTACCGACAAAGGCAATTTCAATAGCTCGTTGGAAGGTGGCACCTGCGTTCATCAGACCAAATGGCATTTGTCATACATAAAGGTACCCCATGGGGTGGTGAACGCGGTTTTTTCTCTATCATCCTTGTGGACTGCGATTTGACTATAGCCTGAAAATCCATCAATCATAGACATTCTATTTGCTACGACCACTTTTTCCAATACATGATCCATTTTAGGTAATGGATAATTATCTTTGAGGGATGATTTATTTAAATTTCTGAAATCTACACACAGTCAGATTTTGCTGCTTTTCTTCCCGACTGGGACCAAGTTGGCTACCCACTCTAAATACCTAAGTGGTACAATGATTTTAGCATCCAAAAGTTTCTTTACTTCATTTTCTATCACAGGAAATAATATGGGATTTATCTGTCTGAGCTTTTGTCTAAACGGTTTAACGCCTTGCTTTAGAGGAATATTGTGTTCAATTACGATGGTATCATAAGTCCTTAATTCATCATAAGACCATATAAAAACATCTTTATACTGTTTGAGTAACTCTGCATGTTTTCTTTTCGTTTCAGGAGGAAGCTATTTAGATATTTTTACCAGCTTAGAACTCTCTTTAGTGCCTATGTCACAATCTTCAACCTCTTCAAGTTGAGGTTGTAAGGTAGACTTTAATGGAATGTCATCAAAATCAAATAATCTCTCCAAAGGAATTAAACCCTTAGGGATATGATTATTTTTTATCACTAACATGTGATGATTTGCGATCTTATCTCGGAACTCCTGAGGGTCTTCCACTTCCTACATGATTCTGAATTTCTTGGTCAATATGTGTTTCAGCAAAGTCGTCCACCATTTCTAGGAATTCTTTGATTTGTTCATTATCTTCCAACACCTGCAGTGTTGTATGTTGTTTGGTATTGAGGGCTTGTGCCTCATTTCTATGTGATACTTCAGTTTGAAAAAAGTAGGAGGTACAAACATTGAGGCCTCTTTGGCTAATGAATCTGCCTACTAATTTTTTGTTATGGGAATGTAGTGAACATTAACCGATGAGAAAAAAATTTGAATCAGATCCCAGGAACAATTTTTGTAAGACCAAAATCTCGGGTGTTTGGCCTGGTACTGTCAATTTCTTTGTTTTACGATTAATTCCGCATCACAATAAACTTCCAGGTTTTTAATATTCAACTTCCTGACAGCCTCTAATCCTAAGACAAGGGATTCATATTCGCACACATTATTGGTATAATCAATGTCCCATTGGAACTTGTAAGAAAAAGGGATAATAAAATCATTCTTGGGTGCCACAAACAGCACTCCAGCTCCTTCTCCTTTACAGGACGAAGCACCATCAAAATAGATTTTCCAAACTCCAGCACTGTATACATATTTATTTGTTTTTTCTATCTTTTCCTTTTCAGTACAATTTTTTTCTATACATTCATCTATATCGTCATCAATCGATAAAATACAATTTCCTAAATCCTGATCCGCGATATAAACATGGTAATTATTCAGGTTATGCGGATCACTTACTGTATATGCCATCCTTGTTTCTTTGTACAGGCGGGTGAATTGTCTGCCAAAGATCGGGATTGTAGCATATGTCATGTCGAGTTGCAGAGATCCTCCAAGATTAGCGCCCCAAGATCTAGATAAAAGTATATCGTACCTTGGAGGAATATCAACAATGACCACATCCATCAGAACACGTTTTATAGGAATCTGTGCAAGATTGACCACTAAATATTTAATCATACCCATACATTTAACTTTTCGCGAATCAAAAGAATACAAATCTCCATATGGTATGATAATTTCGAGACCAAGTCTATCCATAATAGCTTTGGGTATCACATTGTGGGAATCTCGAGAATCCAACATGCAATTATGGAGCAGATGATCATGCACAGTTAGCATAATGTAAAATGGAGTGACAGTATCTCTGGAACCTTCAAAATGTGGACCAAATATTATATTCAGTTTATCATCTTCTAAATTGATAACATCGACCTAACTTTCAATATCTGAAAATTTTATCATTTTGGCAATTTGTTTTCTGTATGTAGGGTTTTTTGCCAATTCGCCTAGAGGTACAGAGATCTTGATCTTATTAATCTCATTTTCTATATTAAAATTTCCCGTTGTCTTATCAGTCTTTCTGGTTTGGATATCTATCTCCTTTTTTTCTGACTTGTTGGCTTGTGTTGCTTTCTTTTCAGCTGTTTTTATTTCTGCAGTCTGTATCTCAGCTGTTTTTTTTTTGCATTCTGTGAGTCAACACCTTTTATTTTGGCAGTTTGTGTTTCGGTCCATTCTGGAGCTGGCTCATATGTTTCACATCTCGACAATATTTTCTTCGGTTGGGCAGTTGCTATATTTTTACTTCTAGGCCTTAAATTATATTTCCGTTGTAGCTCGGCCATTATATTATCGGTGATTCCTTGATAAGAAGAATATTCTGAGGTATTTATGTCATCATCGTTATTAGACATGTGCTATGCCTTTAAATACCTTTCATAATCTTGCCTCGTCAAATGAGGTTGTTGACAATAATCACCAATATTATTCATATCTTCCTCTAATTCCTCAAATTCTTGCATGTTATCTCCTCCTAAAAAAATTATGTTTTTAAAGGGGGCCTGAATCTTTTTATCATCGTTTTTAATCTGCCTTTCTCGTGTTTGAGGGTTAGGGTTTCTCCTGAAATATTTTTTAGAGAATTGGTCCACTTTAGATTGATCTAGTTCCATCTTTGAAATCTTGTTTGATAGTCTTTAATTATTTTTTCCATATCATCCATTTTATCTTCCGAGGACCTCCCAGATCCGGAGGGTCCTGCTTGTTCTCTAAATCGTCTGGTTTCTTTATTTCCCATTTTGACTTTAGTTTTTAATTTTCCAGATGCCATCATATTTGACTCAATCTCTACATCATCGTCTTGCATTCTAGTGAGATCGGTAGCTCTCCTTTCTCTCAATAACAGAGAAAAATCTGGCTCGAAGGCTCCAACAAAAGTTACTTTTGTTGTGGGTTGGGAAGGTTTAACTTCAATTGGGATCTTGTTGTATAATTTATTAAATCTTTGAGTGAATTCAAGAGCTATTTATGAGTTCTTATTTCTCAAAGCTCCAAACTCAGTTAAATAATAAAGATGATCTTTTATTTCTCCCCATTGTCTGAGAAATGTGCTTTCTAACTCGTCATATGATCCTATTGAACCTGCCGACAATCCTCGGAACCAGGCTCTTACCAATACTTCGAAAGTTTGGACTAATAGTCATGAATAGACATCTTCATGCTCAAGGCCAAGATAATCGGCGAATTGATCAAAGAAATTTATATTTTCAGTCGCGGTTAAGTCTCCTTCTCTTGTAAACTTTGGCAGATTTTTCATATAGTTTTCTGGTAGGTCGTGGAGGGGAACTGGGAGGACCAAAAGATCATATCAGTTTCAGTCTTTAGCTCAGATAAAACCAACCTGGGGTTTAATATTTCGGCTTCAGTTCTATCAACCGATGTTTCTCCGAAAAGGATTTGGGTGGAAACGTCTTGCAGAGTTAACGGTTCAAGTGGAAACTTAGCATTAGACTATGTGAGTTTAGGTTGATATACTTTGCTTGTGGACGCAGTGGTTTTCTTAAGGTATCCCCTTGGTTTCAAAAAAAAATTAGGGTCGGAAACGGGCATGGTCTGCTCACCATCTGGGTTTTGTCTGGTATTCCTTCGACCAAATGCCAGCTTATTAATTGTGGAGTCGCCAAGTGAAAAAATAAAAACTAAGCCTTATAATGTATTCAATATTTGTTCACTATCAAAGAGATAAACTTACAGTGTCGTTCTCCCAGGGAAAAATAACTTTGTTTCTCCGTCCTTGGCAACGGCACCAAAATGATGTTGTTCCTAAGTTTGTACTTAATGTTCAAAGCACAATGTTAGGCATCAGAAAATGAGGAAAGTTTAAAAGTTTTCTTTTTTTGTCTCAGTTATGTGAGAAAAATTCCTTAAATTGAATTAATAGTATGATAGCTCAGAGGTCATTTTTCGTGTCTGAGTTAAATTTGAAAATATTGGATGTAATGAGAGAAAAACATAAATTTGTCAGACAAAGCAAGGCATCAAATACAGAAGCATCTTACTTTGTTACAGAAGAAGAAAATAGATAATATAACCTTTGAATGAAGATTAAAATGTAGTGATCTAATTAATTCATAAGTATTGTATCTACTAACAGTAAATACAGAGGAAAATTTGTTTGTTATTAGATAACTAAATGAAACATAACCACAGTAGATGGTGTACTAAATTGCGATCAGGCATTCATAAAGGAAATATATGAAAAATGCTAGAATGTGGAAAGACAGAAGAACACATAACTCAAAAGGGAGAAATGTGGAATCTCTGGTATGCACTTGTATTAATTCTCAATGAGGAGCATTTTCTCAATTACAACCGGAAAGAAGAATCCCTTGCTAATTCTTTCGAATATTTATTTATACAAAAGTTCTCAAACTCAAACGGTTGGAATTCCTCTGTCTTCAGAATAATTAAAATTACAAAATATGGAAAACTGAAACACTTAATTTGCATTCTTCTTGATCTTCTCGTTATGCTGACATGAATGTTTTCATTTCCTATCTTCTAGCTCCAAAATATACAATGTACATAGATTGTATTCATTTGTTTCTAGAGGTACTACTTTTTCACTGCTCAATACATTTGATGCACCTGCCCACAAATTCGGCTACAAACCCAGAAGACTATGTTAAGTTATTATCCTAAAAAATGTATAATTTATTTTCCAGCTGAGGCAATCTCTCTTCTATCCATCTATCCTTTGAAATAATAGATTGCAGTTGTAGATTATGCTTCACTAGCCATCTATCTGTTTGAGCAATATCAACCTGTTTTATTTGTGATATTTCAGCTTGTTCTTCTTTCATACTTTTTTTAATGTTAAGATGATGTTTGGCTACATTAATCTGACCCAGTGTTCCAAAACTATCTTCTTTTTCGAAGCCTAATAATTCTTTGTTAAGTGAACAAAAAAATTCTTCGCAAGATTCTTTCAATTCCTTAGCCATTTTCCTACCTTTGGCTATGTTTGACTCCCAAGTCTTTAGTATAATATCACCTCTAGTTTTCTCTAAAATAGACAACCTAGATGCCATAGCTCTTCCTTATTTTGTTGATGATATAACTGCTTCTCGGAAAGTAGTTCAGGAAACGATAGCCTCTCTCTCTCTTAAAACAATATTACTTAATGCTTCATCCATCACCTGAGAATGAATTTTGGATGATTTTTACTTTAGAGAGCAGGCTTTGTTGAGTTATTTCTAGTTTCTTTATCACCTCTAACGCTTGAGCTTGAAATAGTGCTATATCCACAATCATTTTCTCAGTGGAACTGACCTTGTCTTGCAATTTTTTTATTAACTCATCTTGCTAGAAAGTCTATCTTTCGCTCACTTGCATCTTCTTATGCAGCTCGTCAAGACTGGACTTGAGCATTTGAATTTCTTGTTTATCACTAGCTATAGCTTGTTCCATTCCTTTATTAACTTATTCTTTGGCATTCTTTTTTGCATTCCTTATTTGATTTTGCAACTGTCTTATCATCTGATTTCTCTACTTCAGTCTTTCTTTTAGGTTATCGACTGAGAATAGGTTAGATGTTGCAAAAGCTCCTAAAGAGACAGTGACCTCTGTAGAAAAATCCTCATCTTCCAAAGTCTATCCATCCAACAATACTCTGTGTTGTTTGACCGTTGCACCCTCTTTCTGGTGCATTTCTTTCTTCACCACATCTTTCCTTTTCTTACTGAAAAAGAAATCGGAGGGAGGTATTTCTTCAATAGAAATGGGCATGAGATCTCCTATGAGTATTACCTCTATATTGGGGTTTCCTCTAGTGTACTGTAATGGTGTGACACTCTGAATGGAGTTGCCAATTTCTGTGGATAACTGTTTTTGGGTTTCATTTGTAGTCGATTTATCTGGTGAAGACAGTGGCCTATATTCTCCTTGCTTTGTTAATTTTTTTGGTTGATCTTTGGCTTGTCCATCAGATACCTCTATCATCGAGATATCCTTTTTCTGAGTCGAGATCTCGGACTTCTTTGATTTTTCTGGGGCTTCTTGTTTTCTATAGCTTCTGACTTCTAGATTTTGGGTCTATGTTTGTTGTGTAGCAGGAGCCATCCGGTTTTCCCCTTGTAATACTTTCGGAAGACTACTTCTTAGGTGTTTTTGGAAGTTGTAAAAATCAACCATTTTATCAAGTGATAGGGCTTGAACTTGGCTCACAACTTCTTGGTAAGACCTCACCCCTCGGATCACTTCGTCCTGAGGGGATTCTTCATGTTCATACATTTTAATATTGCAACTGGCCATATGGTTACCCACAACATTATGCGGGTCATGCTTCTTAAATTTAATGTTAACCAGCTTTATTTCTTCTAATGTCACAGCTTCCACTCTGGAGTGGTTGAAATCCAATAAAGAAAATACACCAATCTGCAAGGGAAAATATGGCCATACCTTTTTCTACATGGCTTTGAGTTCTTTTCTAATCCCACCGAGTGCAGTTTGGCGTGCTACCTCATGGCACACTAGTCAGTCTAGTAAAAATTGCAGTAAATCGTATGGGGGAACTGAACAACCGAACACTCTGATGTAAGATGAGTGCTCCTCAATATACCAGTCTTCCACTTTATCTAGGTTAGCCACAACTGTATCTGAAATTCTAGGAGGTGGATGACCAAAAATAGCAATGTGCATCGACACTGCTACCCAATTACATATTTCATAAAAGAAATATTTTGCCTTGTCTTCCCAGAGTTTTGAATGATAAATATGAATTGGTTCTACGCTATCTAGAGTCTAGCTCTATCCCATTAGCAGGAAAGGCATCATGAAACAAATGGCGTCCATAATATAAGTTGACATAAAAAATGAAGTTGATTTCCCCTTGGCTTTCTTTGCCTAGTATTCTGTAATTTCACTGGCCAGATTGTCCGACAATATCTTGGCCCAGTCGAAATAATAACCTTCCACCACTATGTGTATAATGGGTACCCATAGTAGAAAGAAATGGGTTGTGTTCTCTTTTCCATACAGTGTGCACATCATCATGGCTATATACATGAAATGTGGTTGTAATGAGGAGATTGAGTATATGTTGTGAGAATCAACTCTGAACTTTTTGGGGCATGAGCACCAGTCCTTGATCAAATCCGAAAGATTTTTCCCATATTGATCACACTCCTTCTTGGTGAAATTCTCTAGAAAGCTGGTATTGTAAGTGAAGTTTGATGTTGGAGACAACTTATACATCACCCGTATGTGTTCCGGCTGAAATGGCCCAACAACCACCTTCTAAGAATTGAAAATAGTTCTAGTTGGGACATCTACATGATCTAATGCCCATTTAATCATGCCATTGTAGGGTAAAAGACTCGGCCTTGTTTCTACCTTATGCATCTCTGCCTGAGCAATAGTCTTGTATTTGATAGACAAGTCTTCCTTTTCATTGTTGCTTGAATCATCAAGGCAGTTTACCAGCTCGTATTGTAGGATGTTAGATATGTTCGTCTAGGTTTTAATTGTGTTTATACTTCTGGGTCAGGTATCAGAGATAACCTATGAACTCTGGCCTGAACCCTCACTAGTCGCTTTAGCTGCTTTTCATGGCGGCATGGTAGCAGTTATAAAAATAAAACCTGTTATTTGTCACAGAAAACACATAGGACTGAGTATCTCGTTAAGCAAACTCTATGAAAATGAGACTATAATTCAGAAAATGAAAAAATATCCTTTGCCTTAAGCGTATCAATCTACGTAGACCTTTTCTGACAATGTGCTTAATTCCTTCTTTCAAAATATTTGGGCGATAAAGAAGGATCTTATTTGAAATCATTTCCCTAAATCAGCTATTAATGTCATTAATGGTCGATTTTTCATGATCTGGGAAAATCATAGAGATCATTTGAATTTACCCACATTTCAAACCAACATAAATTTTTCAGGAGATAAGACCATTTAAGGTGTTAATAAATCAATATTTATCCTATTAATTAATCGTGCTTAACCTTAATCCATTTTAGGGTTTGGAGTCCCAAGCAATCTTATTTCATTTTAAGTTATGATCCCCGAATCGCGAGATCGCAGTTTGATCAATTTATATTAACTAGGTTTAACATTTTAATTAATCGTGATTAGTTAAGGGTTTCATGACTTCGGGTATCGGGATTTCAAGTTTCCATTCAAGATAGGATTCCCGAAACACGAAACTGTGATATGATTTAGTTATCATTAATCATTATTAATCCTTTATTAACCCGGTTTAATTTTAAGCTAGTTTCACAATTTCGTATATCGGGACTTTGGTGGTCGCTCGAGGTAAGATCCCCGAACTGCGAAGTCACGATGTGATTAGTTAGTACTAATTGATATTTCACAATGTCGGGACATTGAGAGTATTTATATGTTGGACTGTTAGGTCAGTGAAACCCCGAAACCCGATATTTTGAAGATTGTTTTTAGCGATTTGACCCTTTATCTAGTGGGCGGCTCCATAACTTTCAAAAACTTAGGATCGTTGTATCAAATGGAAGACCTCATAAATGGTGATATCCAAGTGCGTGTTTGTATTTATTTAATGAGAATTAAACCTATTAAATTCTAAATCTTAGAAAAAATAAATGTTTCGACAGAATAAAAAGGCAATTCTTCGTTGCTAGGACACCTCAACATAATGGAGTTGTTGAAAGAAAGAATAGGACAGTACAAGAAATGGATCGAACAATGCTAATGGATTCCAAATTGACAGATATTTTTTGGACGCATGTAGTATATACTACATTTCACATTCAAAACAGAGTAATGCTCATAAAAAACAGTGACAAAACTCCCTACGAGTTATGGAAAGGAAGACCAGCAAATGTGAAGCACTTTAGAGTATTTGGAAGCAAATGCTACATCAAAAGAGAAGATGGAAAAATGGGAAAGTTTGACTCTCATGTGGAAAAAGGAGTACTTGTTGGTTACTCAAGTACAAGGAAAGCATACAAGTGTTACAATCTGAGGTTGAACAAAGTTGTGGAAAGCATCAATGTAACAATTGATGAAACAGGTGGATGAAAATTAAAGGAAGAAGAAAATGAATCAGTAGAATAGCTTTACGAAGAAGAAGCAGAAGTTGAAGAAGAAGTAGAAGGGGAATATGAAGAGGATCAAACAGAAGTAGAAGTGTAATTTCATCAAGTATCTCCAAAGACACCTAGAAAACGAGTACAAAAGAATTATCCTTCAGATCAGATTATCGAAAAAAAAGATGCGGGAGTTGAGACTAGAAGAAGAATCTGTTCACCAGAACAAATGGACCTAGCACTTTTATATACGATTAAACCAAATAGTTTTGAAGAGGCCAACAAGAATGAATTTTGGAATAATGCCATGGATGAAGAATTGGATCAAATAGAGAATAATGACACTTGGGAATTGGTTCCAAGACGAAAGAATAAGAAAGTGATTGGTACAAAGTGGGTTTTCAGAAATAAATTGAATGAAGATGGATAGGTTGCAAGGAACAAAGCTAGATTGGTATGTAAAGGATACACACAGGTTGAAGGAATCAACTTTGAAGAGACATTTTCCCCAGTTGCCAGAATGGAAGCAATCTGATTGCTTTTAGTTTATGCATGCTCCAAGAATATTAAAGTGTATCAAATGGACGTGAAATCATCTTTTTTGAATGGGAACTTGAAGAAGAAATCTACATTGAACAACCAGAATGATTTCAGTTGTCAAAGAACGCATATTATGTGTGTAAATTGAAGAAGGCCTTGTATGGTCTAAAATGGGCTCTTAGAGCATGGTACTCTAGATTGGATAAATATCTACAGGAGGCAGAGTTCATAAAAGGAAGTGCAGACAAAAACCTCTACATC